>JABMDN010017496.1:0-10875 GCA_017165825.1 Hepsetus odoe
TTCTTCATCCTCTTCATCGCTGCCCTTACTTCCATCTTGTTTATTTGCTGCACTTCCTGGTTAACTCTTCTCACATCATCCAGTCTTCTCTCTCTCTCTCTCATTTTCTTCAATCATCAGCTCCTCAAAGTATTCCTTCCATCTGCTCAACACGCTCTGTTCACCTGTGAGTACGTTACCATTTCTATCTTTAATCACCCTGACCTGTAGCACATCTTTCCCAGATCTGTCTCTCTGTCTAGCCAATCGGTAAAGGTCCTTTTCTCCCTCTTTACTGTCCAACCTCTCATACAATTCACCAAACACCTTATCTTTGGCCTTCACCACTGCTTTCTTCGCCCTGCGGTTCATCTCCTTGTACACCTGTCTACTTTCTTCATCTCTCTGACTGTCCCATGTCTTCTTTGCCTCCCTCTTCTTTTGAATGCACTCCTGGACTTCTTGGTTCCACCACCAGGTTTCCTTATCCTCTTTCTTCCTTCCAGATGTCACACCAAGTACATTTCTAGTTGTCTGCCTTATCACTTCTGCAGTAGTTTCCCAGCAATCCGGTATCTCTTCAACACCTCCCAGTGCCCGTGTTAACTCCTGCCTGAAATCCACCTTGCAGTCCTCCTCCTTCAGCTTCCACCACTTGATCCTCAACTCTGCCCTCACTTTCCTCCTCTTCTTGACATCCAAGGTCATCCTACAGACCACCATCCTATGCTGTTTAGCTACACTCTCCCCTGTCACTACTTTGCAGTCTCTGATCTCTTTCAAACTGACCCTCCTGCAAAGAATATAATCCACCTGTGAGCATCTTCCTCCACTCTTATACGTCACCCTGTGCTCCTCCCTCTTCTTAAAATAAGTATTAACTACAGCCATTTCCATCCTTTTTGCAAAATCAACAACCATCTGACCTTCAGCATTCCTCTCCTTGACACCATGCCTACCCTATCAGCTCCTCATCACCTCTGTTCCCTTCACCAACATGACCATTAAAATCTGCATCAATCATCACTCTCTCCCCTGGGTACACTCTCTATCACTTCATCTAACTCACTCCAGAATTTTTCCTTTTCTTTAATCTTACAACTAACTTGTGGGGCATAAGCACTAACAACATTCATTATCACACCTTAAAATTCATCACCCTCCCTGACACCCTCTTCACTTCCAAAACACTCTCCATATACTCTTCCTTCAGGATAACACCTACTCCATTCCTCCTTCTATCCACACCATGGTAGAACAGTTTAAACCCCCCTCCAATACACCTGGCCTTACTACCCTTCCATCTAGTCTCTTGCACACACAAAATGTCAACCTTCCTTCTCTCCATCATATCAGCTCATTCTCTACCTTTACCAGTCATGCTGCCAACATTCAAAGTCACTACCCTCACTTCCACTCTCCTCTCCTTCTTTCTCTCCTTCTCCCTCTGGACATGCCTTCCTCCTCTTCTTCTTCTTCTTTGGCCAACAGTAGTCCAATTTCCACCAGCACCCTGTAGGCTAACAGCACTGATGGCGGTCGTTGTTAACCCGGGCCTCGACCGATCCGGTATGGAATTCTGTATCGTTGTCCGCATATTGACTTGGCAAAGTTTTACACCGGATGCCCTTCCTGACGTAACCCTCCCCATTTACCCGGGCTTGGGACCGGCACGAAGAAATACACTGGCTTGTGCATCCCTAGTGGCTGGGTTCTCATCAACTTCTATATTTTGTTAATTATAGACTTTTGGCCCCTGCTGGACGTCTCCATGGCTTAATGAAGTTCAGGTGGACTGACCTGCCTGGACTGCAAAGAGATATTGTAATAGAACAGTAGTCACTAATCGATGACCTTTTCCAGTTTTCTGACACAGAAACTGTAATGTTTGCTGACTTCTCAGTAAAAAGGAATTTAACTCTTCTTATTCTGAAGAGAAATTCTCCTCAAATTCATTTTTATGTTAATTATAGAGTTTTGACCCCTATTAATCCTTATGTGTTAATGAGGTTCAGGTGGGCTAAGCTGCCTGAACTGCAAAGGTTTGAGAAGATTGTCATAGAAGACTGGGAAAGGTCATCGATTATTGATTACTGTTCAGAGACAAAGACTGTAATGTTCCCAGAATTGTCAGAAAAAAGGAAGTCATCTCCTCTAATTCTGAAGATCTTCTGTGAAACTTATACAGACAGAAATGATTCGAATTCTGGAAGTAAAACACATTTTTTACAAAAGACTTTTTCAGATCTGCTCAACTCAGTTAAGAAGGAAAACAAACAGTATGCTGTTTTGTTTCTGAAAAAAAGTTCTCTTATGAAGTATTTGGTCCGTTCTACCCAAAAAAGAAAGGTTCTGTTCACAGTGAAAGTCAGATAATTAATGAAATCGATGATTTGATAAAACAAAAAACTTGTATTGATATTAACACAGTTTAAATATTCCTGATGGCATTGAATTTACATGGACCAAAAATGAAAGTCTGAGAACAGCAAAATAATTAATCTGTGGGATAATAAAGGATGAGATTCTTCAATCAACATTTCTCTTGAAAAAGAAAAAGTCATCAGAGTTTAAAAGTACAAAATTTGTAAACAAAGTTTCCTATAAGAAACCTAAAACCCTTTATTGGACGAATAAATGAATTTTTAGTGTTCAGCTTCCAAACACACTTTTGAGGAATTCGAAAAGATCGCTCAGGAAAAATTAGAAAAATTTGTGAAGGATCTCACAGCTTTAACTATTAAGGATGTTCTTACAAGAACGCTTACAAGGCGCTATACAAGAATAAATTGAATTGAATTGAATTGAATGTTCCTCAAAGTGTCTGTGGTTCTGTCTGCAACAGCTTTAAATCTGAATTTCAGGATTGGTGGTATTCAAATTTAAAGGACTCGTTCAGTGAGCATGTTAATGAAATAATAACTGAACGCATTAACAGAAAGGCAACACTGCGCTTCATTGAGGACATCAAGCAGCTTCCCAGTGTTCTTCATCCCCCCTCTATAGGCTGTATCGGTGACATCACTGATCCTGAAATGTAATGTTCAGACTCTGTTACTCTTTTATAAATTCATTTTGACTGAACTGAGCAGCTCTAAATTTGTACAAAAGTTTAAAGTGAAAATTTATTTTGGCCCCTGCGATGGGTTGGTGACCTGTCCAGTGTGTGTCCCCCGTCCTTCAACCTGTGTGAGCTGGGATGGACTCCAGCACCCAAACGACAAGCGGCCCTGAAATGAACAGAAATTGAATTGAAAATTTTTTGGATGAATAAATTCAACATTTTGGCTTCCAGTTTGTTGCTGTGTTTTATTTAATTGTATTATTATTTTCTGGTGGGTGGCGATGCTGTAGTTTTTGCCTGCAAACTCTAGAATTGTGGATTAGGAAGTGAAGTGCAGAAAACTCTTTATGACCACTAGATCACTAGAGCTTTATGGAGAGACTGGCTTTAAAACTAAAATAGGTGTAAAAATTGGTCCTTGTTGTTTTTCGAGAATAATAATGGGACAATGGGATAATGGTGATGGTCTACATGTAGAAAACTCTCCTCTGGACTGAGAGTTGACAGGTTCAAATCCTACCTTCAGCACTACCACCTGTTGGGTTCCTGATCATGATCATTAACCCCAAGTTGCTCCAGGGAGATGATGGTCCCTATAATTAGGAAAGGGATGTCCCTCTGGATCTGAATCTCTGGTAAAGGCCAAAAACGTAAATGTAATGAATGTAAAATCATCAATATTCTTCACCAATCTTCCATTTCTGGTACCTGACTCGTCTCCATTGGTGTTGCTGAATTTAAAGCAAGACGCCGACCCACACCAACATCTTTGAGATCTAATGATGCTAAATTTGAAGCCCGCCGCTGAATTGTTCCATCATCAACAACCAGATGCATATCTTCATCCTCATCATCATCATCATCATCCTCCTCATCATCGTCCTCCTCTTCCTCATCATTTACATTTACATTTACATTTACGGCATTTAGCAGACGCTCTTATCCAGAGCGACTTACAACAGTGCTTTATTTCCACAATCGATCGTCATCTTGGTAACCAGCACAGATCAGAACTGTTGATTAGCTAATACCACCTAAGTAACAGACTAAGAGCTCTTAAAACAAGTATAAATTTTTTTTTTTTTTTTTTTTTTTTTTGTTGAGAGGAGGAGCAGGGGTGGGAAAGTAGGAAAGAGTAGAGATTTTTGGAAAGAAAGAGTAAGGGTAGGAGAGTGGATGGTTGGGAGGGATTAGTCCCTCAGAAATTCTGTGAACAGGAGGGTCTTTAATCTACGTTTGAAGACAGCGAGAGACTCCGCAGTTCTGACCAACAGGGGGAGTTCGTTCCACCACCGAGGGGCCAGAACTGAGAAGAGTCTTGATGCGTGTCTTCCTCGGTTTTTCAATGGTGGAGGTTCAAGCCGAGCAGTGCTTGATGGTCTGAGGGGACGAGAAGAGACACGATGTTTAATTAGAGTCGACAGGTAAGATGGTGCAAGGCTGTTAGTAGCCTTGTAAGCGAGAGTTAGAGTTTTAAACCTGATACGAACAGCCACTGGGAGCCAGTGCAGGTCCCGCAGTAGAGGAGTGGATGAAGAGAACTTGGGATGGTTGAAGACAAGTCTAGCGGCAGCGTTTTGAATTAATTGCAGGGGTCTTGTTGCCTTCAGTGGAAGACCTGCCAGAAGGGAGTTGCAGTAGTCCAGCTTCGAGATGACCAGGGACTGGACCAGCAGTTGGGTTGCCTGGGTGGTGAGGAAAGGACGGATTCTTCTAATGTTGAAAAGAAGGTGCCGGCAGGACCTAGAGAGATTAAGGACGTGGGAGGAGAAGGAGAGCTCGTTGTCGAAAGTGACACCGAGGTTCCTAGCCGATCGAGATGGGACGAGAAGTGATCCCTCAAAGGAGATGAGAAGGTCATGACGCGGAGTTTGATGGCCTTCGAAGTAGAGAAGCTCAGTCTTGTCAGGATTGAGCTTGAGGTGGTGAGCTGTCATCCAGGCGGAGACATCAGCCAGGCAGTTAGAGATACGGGTAGAGACCTGTTGATCGTGGGGGGGAAAGGAGAGGATGAGTTGAGTGTCATCTGCATAAGAATGATAGGAGAAGCCATGAGAGAGTATGACCTTCCCCAGAGAGCTGGTATATAGAGAAAATAGAAGGGGACCAAGGACAGATCCTTGGGGAACGCCAGTTGTCAAATTTCGTGGAGTGGACCGATGGCCCTGCCATGAAACTTGGTACTGACGATCCTGTAGGTATGAGGAGAACCACTGCCAGGAAGTGCCAGCAATCCCCAGGTTGGAGAGAGTGGTCAGGAGGAGCTGGTGATCCACTGTGTCAAAGGCCGCCGAGAGATCAAGGAGAATCAAGACGGAGGACAGGTTGTTCGATCTTGCAGCATGAAGTTCGTGAGTGAGAGCCAGAAGAGCTGTTTCAGTTGAGTGCGCCGTTTTAAATCCAGACTGGTAGGGATCCTGAAGACCATTTTGAGCCAAGAAGACGTTGAGTTGGTTATAGACTGCTCGCTCTAAGACTTTGGAGAGAAAGGGGAGAAGGGATACCGGTCTGTAGTTGTTCAATTCCGTGCAATCCAGAGATGGTTTCTTCAGGATTGGAGTGACGATGGCAGACTTGAACGCAGATGGAACATGGCCGGTCTCAAGAGATCCATTGATAATCTGAGAAATGTATGGAAGAAGATCTGAAGCCAACTCCAGGAATATGGATGATGGAATCGGATCAAGGGGCGAGGTGGTGGGATTGCTGGACTTCAAGAGTAGCAGTAACTCTTCCGTGGAGAGTGGCGAGAGGGCAAGGAATTGGTGGTCACAGGACGCTTGGGGCTGGATAGGAGAATTGACCGTTGAGTGGAAGGATCTTCTGATTGCCTCAGTTTTCTCATCATCATCCTCATCCTTATCCTCCTCACCGTCATCATCCTCCTCATCCTCATCATTATCATCATCCTCCTCCTCCTCCTCATCATCATCATCCTCCTCTTCCTCATCATCATCATCCTCCTCATCATCATCATCATCCTCATCCTCCTAAGCTGACAGTGGTTTTATTTGTAAGGACTTCACTCACACTGTGTGATAAGAGCTATAAGTTGAAAAACAAAGCTGTCCTCACCGTGAACCTTGAGATCCACCAACGTTTGTTTTTCATTTGCTTCCACTAAAATCCATACTTTCCACCATCAGTCTCTCTGACATTACACAGGATGAGTGAGCATTTAAAGGACTTGTACATGTTGACGTGGTCTTCGCTTGTTTCACTAATGATTCCAAAACCTTTGCTCCAGCTGAAGGTCAACCTGTCCCGGTTCAGATCGTTTGGTACTGAACAATGCAGGAGCACCTGCAGAGGAGTTTATTAAACACTTAACGATATTTTGCAGAGCAACTATCTTGGGGATGGAGATCAAGTGGTAGGACACTCATCTATGGACCAAGAGGTTGCAGCACTTCCAGCACCATCCCTGGGTTCCTGAAAGACCCTGAAGACCAAGATGCTCCAGGGGGGACTGTCACTGTAACCAGGAAATGGAAGTCAAAGGGAAGGCTTGTATTAGGAGGGTTCGATCCCCAGGACCAGCAGGAAAAATCTACATAACGTATATATTTATAAACTAGTGCAGAAAACCTGGACGTGTAGAAATCAGTATGAATCAGAATGAAACATCATTTGGAGATCTGCTGTATAAATGTGGAAAGTATTTAGACTGAACCTGAAAACTGGAATACAGATTTAACAAACAAAAAAGGAAACTGAGAGCGATGAATGAAATTAGGAAATAAAATAAATTAGAGAATTCATACATAAACACCAACAACAATGTTTAAAGTTAAAATGCTGTTTCTAAAGAAAATAAAAGGATTAAAATATGATAAATCAACATTAATTGTAGTTGAAATAGCATTAATGAACACATTAGATGAAGTATGATTTAAATTGTATATATCATTAAATCAACATTATATTCATAATGAGCTGGTTCATGTGATCATCCTTCACTTCATGCCTGAAGGACCTGTTTTTTTAACTTTATCATAATCTTACCTAAACACAAAGTAGCACAGTAAACAAACATTCGAGAGCTAGATTAGCTCTCGAATCAGGTGCTAACGCTAATGCAGGCACCAAGGCAGTAGAACATACACAGAGCAGGTCAGATAACTACTGTGAAGAACGTCAGGAAGGAACGAAACACCAAAACATCAGCACTGGAGTTTAACACAAAGAAAAACTAAACAAACATCAGGAAGTCATGTTAGCATCAGTGGCTAACCACACAGGCACAGGGGCAGGTCAGATCATCAGAACTGAGCTCCAGAGGAGAGCAGATCAAACAAAACCCTCATCTGGAAGCTGAAACTGAAGTGTTGATCAGGTGGACCAGGTGTGAGCAGATCCAGAAAGAGCTCACATACTGAGTCAGAATCTCAGAGCTGAGCGAACACCAAGGAATGGGAGTTTTGGAGCTCGATGATACTCCATACAGTTCAGCCAGTGCGGTGTTAGCATTAGCGCTGTTAGCATTAGCGCTGTTAGCATTAGCACTGTTTGTATTGGTGCTGTTAGCATTAGCGCTGTTAGCATTAGCACTAATAGCATTAGCAATGTTAGCATTAGCGCTGTTAGCATTAGCACTGTTAGCATTAGCGCTGTTAGCACTAGCGCTGGGTGGGACGTAAACCGCCATAATAAAAACTGCAGTGAACTCCCTGGACAGATAAAAAGGTCTACATCTGACTGTCAGGACCTCCAGCAGTGTTGAACAGAGTGTAGAGACCAGCACAGTGTTTGTACACCATTGTGTGTTGATGTGAACACACAGTGCTCTCAGTGAGTCTTGCTGGTCAGAGCGGTGTTTCTGTCCGAGCGAAATGTGGAGAGTCCGGTGAACTGAACGGTGGTGTCTGGAACGCTGTCGCTGAGCCATGTCTCATTAAAAACAAAAACACAGCAGTCTCTGTCCTCACGCTGGGTGGTCAGCTGGAGTCTAGATTATTGTCCAGGGAGCGGACTTTGGTGAGGAGGACGGATGGGATAGCGGGCCGGCTAGAGTTAGCGTTTAGCTGAGCCCGGACCCCAGAACGCTTGCCATGTTTCTGTTTCCTCTCACACTGCTTTCGATGATGGCAAGGGACATCAGGTGATCTCGGGGACTGAAGGCCTGGACTTCGCAGCACGCCAAGCTCATGTAGCGAAGGATTTGTCCCGTGTATTGTGGTGGAGACGGCGTCTGCTTGATTTTAGAGTAATATGGAAATCATTCAGTGAACTCCAACCGCTACACACTTACACAACACCTCCTAATGTGTAACACAATACAAAAACACCAGTTTCTACTCTGGATTTATTCCACTCACTTTCTCTTACTTCCACCTAAGAAGTCCAACATTTTTCCCTGTCAGATTTGGACAGCCGTCAAATTTACATTTACGGCATTTAGCAGACGCTCTTATCCAGAGCGACTTACAACAGTGCTTTGTTTCCACATTAGATCTTCATCTTGGTAACCAGCTCAGATCAGTAACTAATGATTAGTTATTACCACCTAAGTAACAAACTAAGTGCCCTTGTGACAAGTATATACACTACACACGTTTTTTTGACAAGGGTAGTCACTTTCAGAGAGAGTAGAGGTTTAAGGAAAGAAGGAGTAGAAGTAGGAGAGTAGATGGTTTGGGAGGGTTACTCCCTGAAAAATTTCATGAACAGGTGGGACTTTAATCAACGTTTGAAGACAGTGAGGGACTCAGCAGTTCTGACCATTAGGAGGAGTTCGTTCCACCACTGAGGGTCCAGAACTGAGAAGAGTCTTGATGCATGTCTTCCTCTTTTTTTCAGCGGTAGGAGTTCAAGATGAGCAGTGCTTGATGGTCTGAGAGGACGAGAAGAGACACAGTGTTTGATAAGATGCCAGTTCTTCCCATCTTAGTCCAAGCTTATTAATGCACACATTTACTTCTGTGAATAAGTCACTCCCCCTTGTTGTTCCTTTCATTGGCTGCATTGCTGCCAGTTCCTCCGTAAGTCTTTCGTTTTTTCACTCACAAAGATGAGTCCCTGTTCTGTGTTGCGAACATCACAGTTCTCATCCAGGGCTGAGGAGAAAAGGTCAAACCTGTCTGTTTCATTTTGCAGCTGAAGCTCCAGATCTGCTGCAACGTCCTCGATCCTTCTCGTTACAGTTCTCCATGAGAGCAGCACTCCAGGCACAGTAGAGCAGCAGATTCCACCAAACACTCTCTGATAAACTCACCATCAGAGAACGGCTTACTTGTTTTGGTGATTTTGTGAGAAATCACACAACTGGCCATGAATGTTCCGTCCCTCCACGAGTATAGTTTTGGAAAAAGTCCTTGTTGTTTTTGCGGCTCAACTGGTAAAGCTTCCGAAGTCCTGCTCTGCATCAGTCCAGTTTTTGTATTTCTCTGCATGTTTTGTCTCATAATGATGATTCAAGTTGTAATCCTGGAACACTGCGTTCTGTTCTCCACAAACTCAGTACACGACTCTACCCTCGACTTCAGTAATAAACATGTCTTGTTAAAAACCCTACATTCTGTATCAGGGGTTCTTTTTTTACTGTGAGCGGACATTTTTGCAGGTGCAACCTGACCTTAGTTAACACCTGTTAGCTCTGCTGGCCAACACAGTGAGGCCGTATATACGCAGCCCGCACTAACGATAACCCTTAAAAGGATAAAGCGTCTCCTTCAAAATAAAAGCAAAACGGATGTATTTCGTGCCTCACGTACACTCATTTTCGTTTGATTACTAATTTCTCATTGATCTCACGTGGGCCGGTAAGGCACAGCCAAAGGGCCCGATGTGGCCCAGCGGCCATACAGTGCCCAGGTCTGATGTAGAGGGTAGAGGATGAAGGACTGATATAGAGGACTAGAGGATGTATAGATGATGTAGAGGATGGAGGACTAATATAGAAGAGTAGCAGATGTATGGATGATTTAGAGGATGAAGAACTGATATAGAAGAGTAGCAGATGTATGGATGATTTAGAGGATGAAGAACTGATATAGAAGAGTAGAGGATGTATAGATGATGTAGAGGATGAAGGACTGATATAGAGGACTAGAGGATGTATGGATGATGTAGAGGATGGAGGACTAATATAGAAGAGTAGCAGATGTATGGATGATTTAGAGGATGAAGAACTGATATAGAAGAGTAGAGGATGTATGGATGATGTAGAGGATGGAGGACTGATATAGAAGAGTAGAGGATGTATGGATGATGTAGAGGATGAAGGACTGATATAGAGGAGTAGAGGATGTCATGATATAGAAGGATAACAGATGTAGGGATCATGGTGAAGGATAGAAGATGGAGAGATAGAGAAGAAGGATAAAGGATGTAGGGATGGTGTAGAGCACACAAGGAGCCCAAATCTAAAACATCTACATTTTGCTCCAAACTGTTTATTAAGGTTGAACATTTACTGAACAATCTCGAACTGACAGTGTTTCAACCAGAAAGAAGAATCTGAACAGAGTTCACCACCAACACTGCCTCCCAACACAGAACACACACTGGTCTGTCTCCGGTACCAAACCGACACACAACCAGTACTTATTCACTTTTATTCTGAATTATTTATTCACCCGGATGGGGTTTAAACCCGGATTTAGAGGGATTCATGGGGTAGAGGATGTAGAAAGTGTGTGTGTGTGTGTGTGTGAGTGTTAAACTCACTATAATGTCCCAAGATGATCCTATCCCAGTTTCTCCAGTTTCATTAATTATAATGTATCAAAATTGGAGGGATTTTTCCAAACGGATGTAGTAGAGTTTTTGTTAATGAGTTTTTGGTAATCATGTATTTTTCTCTGTTTTTGATTTCATGTCTATCATTTTAG
>JABMDN010017566.1:0-14621 GCA_017165825.1 Hepsetus odoe
CCGAGGCGAGGCAGAGTGTGTGGTGTTCGACAGTAAAGCCACAATTCATTAGCAGAAAGTAAGATCAGGATAGTTTCCAGCTTTGCCCAGAAAATGAATCAGTTTCTGTTCAAATTACTCATGTAGACTAAACCCGGGTTATTTTAAAACAAGAGTTGGTATGTTGCACATTTATAGTGTATTTATACTTTACGTTATTTGAACATCAACAGTTTGATTAAACATAAACCTATGTTGGTTTGAAATAAAAGAAGGACTTTTAAAAATGGTTCCTCTGCACATTTGACAATCTTCCAGGCTGCACAGTGTGGACATGAAAAAATCCAAAATCTTATATTCATCTGTATTGTTGTTTCTTTCACACCTTTCAGTTTTTACTGTTGGTCGACTCGCTGGGATTTGATGCAAATTAGGCTAATGTGCAAACACAAGGCAACAACAAAGTAATGAGCTACATGTAGTGTTGTGACGTTTAGTAAACCTGATCAAATGTATATTTGTTTCAGGCGAAGCAATTATGCTATTCTATTGATAATAGTTCACTTTCCTTGAAGCAGTTCTGTGTCTGTGTTGAGAGAAGGTCGCACTGAACATGAACGATCACGCGTGTACGAGTAGCAGTTGTTATGTGATTAGAGGTGTTTTTGTAACTAGAAGTTCATTTTATCTGCGATGGGCTGGCGACCTGTCCAGGGTGTGTCCCCTGTCCTTCGCCCTGTGTGAGCTGGGATGGACTCCAGCACTCCCCACGAACCCGCTTGGGACAAGTGGCAGAAAATGTCTGACTGACAAGTTGTTGACAGGTGGGATGTTTTTGTACTGAGTACTGAGTACATACAGCTTGATGTCACATCATTTATAGTCGGAGCATTACACATTAGCAGGTTAGTGTGGTATGTTCCTACATCTTCAGGACTTTTCTACTTTCATGTAGAGGACAACGTCATCCTGAACAGCACCTGCCTCTGAAAGCACTACAGATATGTTGTGTGGCCCAGTATCTTTGTGTAGACTCTCACTTTGTATGAAAGTTAGACTGAAGCAGTGGATGAGATTGTGATCTAGGACTGAGTGTTGTGCAGCAGTGCCTCAGGGCTCATGCCTGAAGTCCAGTCTCCCAAGTTACGAGAAACTTATGCAAGTCAAGTCAAATTTATTAATATCACAGTTCATACACAACAGTAATTCTAACTGCTGTACAAACGAACAGTAGAGATCATTGCCTAGGCAAAGCATTTCTTGAACCATCGAACCATGAGAATCACAAGAAACTAACACTAAGTTCACCTGCTGTTGAATTTTAATGTAGTACTAGTACTAGTAGTAATCATAGTAGACTATCAGATTTACTCAGATTCATCTTAATACAACTAATAAAATGATAAGCATATATATCTAAATACAGCGAGATTAAATAAACATTTTAAAGTAAAATGAGCCCCTAATTTTTACAGTGTATTTGTAAACCACAGCTCAACAATACAAGTCAAGCAGGTAAACACAGAAGCAGTTACAGCTCAGTTACATGTCAGAAACCTTTTATTTTTTATACTTTGTACTTTGTGTGTAAAGATTCATATTTTTTGAGGAACATCCATCTCATCTTTGTTCTCTACAAGAAAAGCCCTCACTGAGCTGTGAATGATGTCCGCTTTGTGACTACATTCTGGCCTATGGGCTTCATCATCATCATTATCATCATTATTATTATTAATTCTTTTTCATCATTATTATTATTAATTCTCTGCAATTTAGGAACTTGTGGGTTGATTAAATCATGTTGTTGCAGAATGCATACTTTTCAAGTTTCTTTTTTTTGTATATTTAAATATTTGGAGAACCTGGAGAGGTGGAGAGCTCTAGAGAGGAGAGGAATGGAAGTGAGTTTGACAACGGGTGGAGAAAAATGGGTGGAGAAGAGTGTTTGGAGTGATCTGTGACAGACGGGTACCAACGAGAGATAAAGGGAAGGTTTACAGGACAGTAGTGAGACCAGCTAAATTGTTCGGGTTGGAGACGGTGGCACTGATGAAAAGACAGGAAGTGGAGCTGGAGGTAGAACTGATGTATGAGCCTAAGTCTGAATCTTTTTTAAGTCTGAAATCAAACAAAGTCAAAGAGATGCGGCAAAACCACTTTAATGATGAGTTTCAGCAGGCGTGGTCCAGAGGAGCAGCTCCAAATGCTCGTCCCAACCTCTGACTTTAAATGCACTTCAAACAAGTCAAGTTTATTTATATAGCGCTTTTTACAACTTTTTACAATTTTTTCACCTGAGCTTAACAGAAACCTCCTCTGGTCTATACTGGAAATAAAAAGGAAAGAAAGAGAACGTGCATTTCATAATTCATCAATAAAGAGATAACTTCCAGTAAAGCATGAGTGTCACGGTTCGCGACACGCCTCGGTCCCGATCACCGGAGTTCTGACCATGTTTTCCAGTACACCCAATTACCATCACCACTTAATCCCTCACACCTGGCTAGCTTAGTATTTAAGGAGTTCCAGACCGACCCAGACTCGCCTGTTCTTTGTTGTGGCTCACCCGGTTTTTGTATCCTACGTTCATTTGTTCATCAAATAAACCCTCTAAAATCGCCGCCGTGCACTTGCGCCTCTTTTCCCCTCCGCATCATGACAGAAGAACAGGCCTCTTACTTACGAGGCGCAGCAGGTGGTTCTAGTGGCGGAGAACAGATGGACGAACTCCGCGGTATGGTGGAGGAGAACAGCCGGGGTATTCGGCAGCTGATGGCGGCTATGACAGAGCTCATGCGCCGGCCAGGGAACCCTCCGCCGGCCGGGCAAGCTCCACCGCCCGCTCAGCCCGCTCAGCCGCCCGGGACGCTCGGAGCCCATATCGCTCTCCCGGAGCGGTATTCGGGGGATCCGGCGACTTGCCGCAGCTTTATCGTTGCTCTCGATATATATTTCGAGGCACATCCGCATCTGAACGACCGCGATCGGATTTCAACGGTTATCTCGCGGTTATCCGGAAAGGCAGCAGACTGGGGTACCGCGGTCTGGGACCGAGGAGGTGAGACGATTCGCATATACGACCGCTTCATCTCGCAGTTCCGGTCCGTATTCGATCGTCCCGCACACGGACAGTCCGGAGGTAATCGATTGCTACGTCTGAGACAGGGAAGCGGCTCTGCATCAGACTATGCAATTGATTTCCGAATCCTGGCGGAGGAAAGTCAGTGGGACGAGCGAGCGCTTATTACAGTTTTTCGGGCAGGATTGCACGAGGAACTACAAAAAGAACTGGCGTGCCGGGATGCGGGATTGTCGCTAGAGGAGATGATCGACCTGGCTATCCGCTTAGACCAGCATCGGAGGTCTGCACCATCCCGTCCTCTGCGAGCCCGAGCGGACCATGCTGCTGCCACTTCTAAGTGGCGAGCTCCTCCAGCAGCGGAGGCGGATCTCGCGGAGCCGATGGAGCTGGGGATCACACGCTTGACCGTTGCAGAGAAGGAACGCCGCGCTCTGAATAAGCTCTGCTTCTACTGCGGGACTTCCGGACACTGGAAAGCGGACTGTCCACTTCTGACAAAGAGAAGAACTGTAACTGCTTCCCGTCTTCCTGTCTTCCTGCTAATCAATTTGTTATGAAAGCACGTTTACAATGCGGTGATGTTATTGTTTCTGTTTTAGCCTTAATAGACTCTGGGTCGGCTGGGAACTTCATTTCATCCTCCCTGGCGGCCAGGCTCCTCACCCCTCTACACCCCCTATCCCACCCTGTGTCAGTACGGGCCGTAGATGGCCGGCAGGTAAACACTAAGGGTCTAACCCAAGTCACAGATCCACTCACCCTCACTCTCAAACCTTCTCACACAGAGTCCATCCCCTTTTTTGTGTTATCACATTCGTGTCACCAGTTAGTGCTCGGCATCCCTTGGTTGAGGTCTCACAATCCTATAGTGGATTGGAGAGGAGGGGTGATAAAGTCCTGGTCCCCTGAATGTTCTGCTCACTGTCCCACGCTAACGGTTTCCCTTCATTCCACTTCAGTAGAGAGTCCCCTTGCTCATCAGCCTCCCTCCATTCCACCTGAGTACGCTGACCTAAATGAGGTGTTCAGTGCCAAGAAAGCCACTCAGCTCCCCCCACACAGACCTTGGGACTGTGCCATCGAACTCCTGCCTAGCATGAGCCCACCGCGTTCTCGTATCTTTCCCCTTTCAGGGCCAGAGACGAGAGCAATGGAGGAGTATGTGGCAGAAGCACTTAAACAAAAATTTATCATACCGTCCACATCACCAGCCTCCGCTGGGTTTTTTTTCGTGAAAAAGAAGGATGGAGGGCTCCGGCCATGCATTGACTACCGGGGACTAAACACAGTCACTGTTAAGTACCGTTATCCACTACCCCTTGTCCCCGCAGCCCTCGAGCAGTTGCAAGGAGCAACAGTCTTCACCAAACTGGACCTCCGCAGCGCCTACAACCTGGTGAGGATTCGAGAGGGAGATGAATGGAAGACGGCGTTCAGCACTACGTCAGGTCATTATATGTATCAGGTAATGCCTTTTGGCCTGGCGAATGCTCCTTCCGTCTTCCAATCATTCATCAATGACGTCCTGAGGGACATGTTAGGACGCTTTGTGATTGTCTATCTTGATGACATTCTCATATATTCCAAATCCTACAAGACACATGTCTCTCAGGTACGATCCGTGCTCTCTCGACTCCTCTCCCATGAGTTGTATGTTAAAGCGGAGAAATGTGAGTTCCATCGCTCTGAGATCTCCTTCCTGGGATACCGTATCGGCCCAAAGGGGGTAGAAATGGAACCACGGAAGGTAGAGGCAGTAACCCAATGGCCGGAGCCCCGCACAGTGAAGCAGTTGCAAAGTTTTCTGGGTTTTGCTAACTTCTATCGTCGATTCATAAGGCACTTTAGCACCGTAGCGGCCCCTTTAACATCCCTCCTGCGAGGTAAACCTTCCCGCCTGACCTGGACACCTGCGGCACGGAGAGCGTTTCAGGAGCTAAAACAGAGGTTCACTTCTGCACCTCTCCTTCGACTGCCAGACCCAGAGATCCCTTTTGTGGTGGAAGTGGACGCCTCGGAGGTGGGTTTGGGGGCTGTGTTATCCCAGCGCCATGGCAACCCAGAGAAGTTGTTTCCCTGTGCTTTTTTTTCACGGAAATTGAGCCCTGCAGAGGTCAATTATGATATAGGAAACCGTGAACTTCTAGCGATCAAAGCAGCACTAGAAGAATGGCGTCATTGGTTAGAGGGCGCTAAGCACCCTTTCACGGTCCTCACCGACCACCGTAACTTAGAATACATTCGGCAGGCAAAGCGACTAAACCCTAGACAGGCAAGATGGGCATTGTTTTTCACGCGATTTGACTTTCATATAACTTATCGCCCGGGCTCAAAAAATCGAAAAGCAGATGCTCTTTCACGTATATACTTGCCACAGGAGACAAACCCAGAGCCGGAACCCATTCTGGCAACGACCGTGGTGGCTGCACCGGTGCAATGGGATATCGAACGGGACATTGCACGGGAGGCTAGACGGTCTCCGCCCCCAGCCGACTGCCCTCCTGACCGGATCTTTGTGCCAGAAAGGCTACGACAACCGTTGATCAGGTGGGTTCATACTTCCCCCGCCTCAGGGCACCCCGGCGTCTTCCGCACCTCCGAAAAGGTGAGACGGAAGTATTGGTGGCCCACCTTGGCCCCTGACGTTCGTCGGCACGTCCGTTCATGTACTGTCTGCGCAAAGACCAAAACACCACGAGAACGTCCTGCCGGTAAGCTACAACCCCTTCCCATACCCGATCGCCCTTGGTCACACATAGCCGTCGACCTAGTCGTAGATCTACCACAGTCCAAAGGGTATACATGTGTGTTAGTGGTGGTAGATCGGTTCTCGAAGGGGTGTCGGTTTATCCCCTTTCCTGTCCTACCCTCGGCGCATAAAATCGCGGAGGCCCTATTTCAGTATGTATTCCGTTATTACGGCCTACCAGAGGACATTGTGTCTGACCGTGGGTCCCAGTTCACCTCCCGGGTGTGGCGGTCGTTCTTCCAACAACTGGGAGCCACGGTGAGTCTCACATCTGGCCATCATCCAGAATCTAATGGCCAGGCAGAAAGAACCATCCAAAGTCTCGGTGACTTTCTTCGCGCATACTGCAGCCAACAACAACACGACTGGGCTGAATACTTGTGTTGGGCCGAGTATGCGCAGAATTCATTACGTCACTCCTCCACGGGGATGACCCCGTTCGAGTGTGTGCTGGGCTATCAACCTCCCCTCTGTCCCTGGGATCCTACACCCACAGACGTACCTAGCATTAACACTTGGTTTCGTAAAGCACGACAAGTCTGGGAAAGGGCCCATGCACACATTGAACGGGCTGTCCGCCGGTTCCGCCTCCAAGCTGACAAGCACCGGAGGGAGACCCCACAATACCATCCAGGGGACAGAGTATGGCTCTCCACTCGGGACCTCAACCTACGGTTGCCGAGTCGTAAACTTAGTCCTAGATTCATCGGGCCCTTTCTGATTGAGTCCCAAGTCAACCCAGTTACTTACCGTCTCCGAATGCCCTCCCACATGCACGTAACCCCCTCTTTCCATGTCTCTCTTCTTAGACCGGTGATACCGGGACCATTGGCTTCCACAACTGGGTTGACAGACCCTCCCCCAATCATAGAGACGGACAGCGGACCAGCGTACCAGGTCAGTGCACTCCTGGACTCCCGGCGGCACCGGGGCGAACTGCAATACCTGGTGGACTGGGAGGGGTACGGCCCTGAGGAGCGGAGCTGGGTGCGAGCCAGGGACATCCTGGATCCCCAACTCCAACAAGACTTCCATCGAAATCATCCCGATCGCCCCGCTCCAAGGCCCCGGGGCAGACCGCGTCGTCACTCCCAGCCAAACCTGCTCTCCTTCCAGCGGGGACGCCGGAACACGCGCCGAGCGGAGTGTCCGGAGCCCACTCCTGAGGGGGGGGGTACTGTCACGGTTCGCGACACGCCTCGGTCCCGATCACCGGAGTTCTGACCATGTTTTCCAGTACACCCAATTACCATCACCACTTAATCCCTCACACCTGGCTAGCTTAGTATTTAAGGAGTTCCAGACCGACCCAGACTCGCCTGTTCTTTGTTGTGGCTCACCCGGTTTTTGTATCCTACGTTCATTTGTTCATCAAATAAACCCTCTAAAATCGCCGCCGTGCACTTGCGCCTCTTTTCCCCTCCGCATCATGACAATGAGTTACAATAAAAGTTCGTTAGTGTCTGTAGTTGGAGGTTTGGCGAGTTAATAGTGGTGGCTCTGCCCGAGTGGGTGAAGATTTTGCTAATCTTAATGGCAGCAGCTCATGCAGATGATCCAGATGATGTAGCTGATCTGGAGTTCAGGTGAGGAGAGAAGTCTGATAATATTGGTTTCGTCAACTCGGTGGAGTAGCTCGTATGGGAAGCCCTCATGGTGACTGATGGTTTCATTAGAAGTTCACGCACACTGCATGATGCAGAAACATTGATACATGTATTTATCACCTCAAGACTAGATTATTTTAATATCCTGTCAGGATGTTCCAGAGATGGGAGATTTGAATGAAAAGGCTCTTCCCCTGTTGTTGTTTTCAAAATTCTGGGAAAGGTTAGAAAACCAGCACCTTGCAATCTAAGCGCGAAGCTTCATAACTAGAGATAAGCTTAGAGAGACACTCGAGGTCTTATAGTTAATGCAGAATTTCACAAAAAGCCAGTGATGTCTAGATAATATCGCACTAATGTGATCAAATTTTCTAGATCTAGTGAGGACCTTAGCTGCTGTGTTCTAGACTACCTCGAGTTTATGAAGGCTTTTACTGAAACATCCTGACAGCAGGACATTACAATAATCCAGTCTTGAGGTGATAAATACCTGTTTAAAATACCTGTAAATACCTTTATCAATGTTTCTGCATCATGTAGTGTGAGCGAACTTCTAACATTCTGCACTACCTTTTGTAAGAAAAGCTCAGACTTGTGTATCAGGCTTCACTGAGCTGTAAACGATGTTCTGTTTGTGACTAAAATCTGACCAATGGGCTTCATCATCATCATCATCATCATTATCATCATCATCATTATTATTATTATTATTATTATTTCAGAGGTAATGGACAGGTTGACGGACAAGGTTAGACAGGAGTCTCGTGGATGATGATGTTTGGAGAGAGTAAAAGGGAAGGTTTACAAGACAGTGAGACCAGCCATATTGTAAGAAAGAGATGCGATGCAGCAAAACCACAAAAAAATAAAGAGATGCGGCAAAACAACTTTAATGACGAGTTTCAGCAGGCGTGGTCCAGAGGGAGCAGCTCCAAATGCTCGTCCCAACCTCTGACATTAAATGTCAAGTTTATTTATATAGTGCTTTTTATAACTTTTTACAACTTTATCACCAAAACGTCTAACCTGAGCTTAACAGAAACCTCCTCTTGTCGACACTAGAAATGAAAAGGAAAGAAAGAGAAAGTTTCATTTCATTTCATAATTAATCAATAAAGAGATGACTTCCAGTAAAGCATGAGTTACAATAAAAGATCGTTAGTGTCTGTAGTTGGAAGTTTGGCGAGTTAATAGTGGTGGCTCTGCCTGAGTGGGTGAAGATTTTGCTAATCTTAATGGCAGCAGATGATCCAGACTGATGTAGCTGATCTGGAGTTCAGGTGAGGAGAGAAATCCGATGATAGTGGTTTCGTCAAATCGGTGGAGTAGCTCGTATGGAGTTTGGGAAACCCTTACAGCTCCTCCAAGGTTCTTCATAAGTGTAGATATTGTGTTGAATAAAAATCTAGGATTATTTTCATCAGACTCCATTAATGTGGATAGGTAGGTGCAAATGTAAGTCCCCTCTTATACTGTATGAAGCTCTCAGTCCAGGCATTAGACTCACTCTCAGTCCATTAGAGTCAATTGACACTAATTTTGTCAGCCGCCATTTATGTTCTAGTTTCTGCATCTTTTGCTTTAGAGCATGTGTTTGGTTAGTGTACCATGGAACAAGCTTTTTTTGTCTAATTCTTTGAAATTAATGTGGAAAGAATTGTGTTCTCAAAACTTTCAGTGAGATTAGTAAGGGTTTCAAAAGAAGAGAAGTTTAAACAACTTTGTGCTCCTTTGAAATTTACATAAATCCATCCCGTTAATAGTTTGCCATGAATAATATTCAATGATGTCATTGATTATTATTGTCACTGATTAACACCTGTATCCCCTCCTTTACCACTTTGTGTTACCACTTTACCACCCAAATATAAACTAAAGTTTTCTCACCAATAGCTTCCTACTTTATCCGCTACCAGCATTTCAAGGTTTTTTCCCATCGAGTTTTCAATTATAAATGTAACTGTTTAATTAAAGATGTAAATGTTTGATGGTAGGGGCAGCGGTGGCCTAGTGTTTAGGGCGTTTGCCACAGGGTTCGAACCCCTTCCCAATAGGTTGCCCTGAGGTACCCTTGAGCAAGGTGCCGTCCCTGTCTCGCTCCTCCCTGCGATGGGCTGGCGACCTGTCCAGGGTGCGGACAGGGGGCATTGTTGTCAGGCTTTTAGTAATGAATTTTCCTGTTGGAGAATTACAGGTAACTGGGATGTTGGTGCTGCCGGCCCACCACTCTCACGCTCATAAACTCACGCTCACAAAAGTAGTCAGGGACAAACCAAGGCCCGGACAGGCCGATGGATTTCATTATCCATTGTTTCTAGAGTAGAGGCTTAATGATGCTATTTTGAATGTTTTTGGCACTTTGCCCGGGTTGAGAGGCGAGTTTACTATTTCCTATTAAGGCCTGATTATGACTGGCGTGACCTCTTTAAGTAGTCTGGTAGGGACTGAATCCAGGACGCAAGTAGAAGATCTGGAAGAGGATGAGGTCGGTCTGCAGATCTGGATTAAAGTAAGCTAACCTCTCTGTTGACATTAGGTTTTGGTCTAAATTTTGGTTTCATCAGAGTTTGGAGAAGATTTTGGACTAAAACTAAACTCAATCATGGCAGAAGGAGACATTGTGAGACACTGATTTAGTTCAGATGGACTGTTTCCCATCACCATCCCATCGAGAAACTGAAAGACTGCTTTAAAGACATCCCGAATTTGAACCACACCAAATCCACTCTGAAGGACAACCACTCTCGGCGTCCCAACTGTGGGAGAAATCAATGGAATTCCTTTTAAATTATTCATGTAAGTTGCAAAGACGTTATTCTGTGTGGCCCACATTCCACGTCCACAATTCCCAAAAATAGCTTGTGTCCACACAGACTGTCCACTAAACCACAGATCAGATCTATAACAGCTGCTGCGTAATAATATGGAGCTTTGTTTGTTCGTCTGGCATTAAATGGTCATTTCTGAAACATAAATGAAGTATTTGGATTATTTCCATCTTTTGGTAGTGAAAGAATAAAGTTTTCAGATGGATTGCATTAAAAATCAGACCTCTTTAATGTCCAGCACTAAAAATATAAAGCATTTTCTGATGAAAACTCCAATAACACATACATATTATTCAATTTATGGTGTCTGACTGCCAGTGTTGGTCTCTTTCCCTCTGAGGCTGGATGTCAAAAACGTTCCAGTGCCTCAATATCGAAAGACCCATGAAATATCACCAGAACCCCTGTTCACTATGCAGAGAACCTCACGAAAGGTTTCACCTGTGGTTGTTAGGGGGCCGTTTCACTGTTCCTAAACGATAAATAAATGGAATAAATTTGATTTCAGTGAAAGACTGTCAGTGGAGCTGGGCTGAAGTGAATCGTCTTTTAGACTTGGACTTTATTTTCATTAGATCATAACGCCTACATTCTGTAATAATCAGTGATTGTGCTGCTGATTCGCTGTAATATATTAAGCCTTAAACGCAACAGTGTTAGATTATCAGAGGGGAAGTCTGGCAGCTTGTACGCAGTCTAACTGAGCTCCTGTGCTCGTTTTCTCTCCAGCCTCTTTTTACAGTGACAGTGACCCACTCAGGAAAGCGAGGATCCAGTGGCTCCACTCAACACAAGCTCATTGCACATCCTCTCCTCTCAGCCTGCCCACGGAGAAAAGCTCACCCAGCACATTTCTGCAGCCTGTCAAGGAGCTTCCAAACACCTCCTCTTCTTCCTCCTCTTCCTGCTCCTGCTCCTGCTCCTCCTCCCAGCTGGCAAAAGGTAAGTTAGACTACTTCATGTCTAAATAGACCCCAATCAGCATTTTGATTGTGCTGATGTGGATGAACATGCAGTCTGAGTATGTGGGAGCATGAACACCAAGACTAAAAGATGCACTCTGGGCTCACCTGTCTCCAAGGACCTCAACGGCTGGTGGGGGAAATCGCCTTCCGGCTGGACTGGAGGATTCTGTCCTACATCTTTCAGAAGCAGTCCAGGCTGTACGGCTTCACTGTGCTCAACATCCCAGACAAGATAGTAGAGGTGAGGAGAACTAAGAACAGGTCAACTTCTACAATGAGATGCTGACGTCTCCCATATTACAAATCATTTGTAGTACAGACTGTAGTACAGGTGAGCTGATAGTACAGGTTAAACTACAGATTAACTGATAGAACAGGTTAAAGTACAGGTGAGCTGATAGTACACATTAAAGTACAGGTGAGCTGATAGTACAGGTTAAACTACAGATTAACTGATAGAACAGGTTAAACTACAGATTAACTGATAGAACAGGTTAAAGTACAGGTGAGCTGATAGTACAGGTAAAAGTACAGGTGAGCTGATAGTACAGGTAAAAGAACAGGTGAGCTGATAGTACACATTAAAATACAGGTGAGCTGACAGTAAAGGTGAGCTGATAGAACTTGTTAAAGTACAGGTTAGCTGATAGTACAGGTAAAAGTACAGGTGAGCTGATAGAATGTGTGCTGCTGTCAAGATAAATGTTGTTATTTGCATAAACAGGATCGATCTGTTTTGGTCCAGGTGTGGCTTTAACAGTCCACCTGCCTTAGACAGCCACATTAAAAAAAGCTTAAAAAAAAAAAAGAAAAGTCACCTGCACTCATAGCTTACCCTTAACCAGACTTTGCCTGTGCTCTTGGATGACCTGTGTCTGTGTTACCTGTCCCGGCGGGACGGGAAACCCTTACTGCTGTGCTAGACTCAGCATGTCCTGCTCGGCCACAGCGCTCCAGTCCTGACCTGCAAAAACAGACAGACTCCCCCGTTAATGATCAATCCACCCTAATAGAGCATTCAGAGGCTGTGACTCGTACTGTCATCCCCATTTATTAATGATACACCTAATATATATTAGAACAGTATAGTTCATTATAAACTACAGGCTTCCTAACAAACACTAGAGGAGCAAAATGTTCCATTATATCACTATTTAAAATGAATCTTCAGTCTTCCACACTGCTAAAGCATGAATCAAGGTCCAGGTTAGTGTGATCTTTGCTGCACATTTTTAAATGAACATGATACATTTTACATACCGCTGTGGTGACCTCTAAACACAACCTGCTGAAAGAATAATAGAGAGGGAACAGGTTCGTAGATAAATGGAGGGGGAGCGAGATTAAGGCGCTGACAGGCTGCAAACCCCCGAACGGGATCAAGACTGAAGCTGAGCTTAAAGAGCAGAAGTGAAGCCCGGGCCGCGTTCAAGTGCGGGTTCTCCGCTGAAGGGAAGCGCTCCACTCCAGCCAGGTGAAGGTGAACTTTCATCAGCCTGCTAGCTAATGTTAGCGCCCTGCTAAGTGGCTTCGGCGATTAAAGGTGGGAGAGCGAGTGAACGAGCAGCTTAAGCGCTTCAAGTGACCCTCGTGTGGAGCCGCTCGAGCATCTAGCGCGCTCGTTTCGTGCGCGCGACCAAGTTTTTTCATCTCTTCCGTTCCACCTTAAAATCCTGCAGAAAGACTCTTCTCGGGCCGCGGTGGCCTGGTGGTGAGGGAGTGGGTCCCGGGTCGGAGGGTTGGGGGTTCGAACCCCTTTCCGGTGGGTTGTCCTGAGGTGCCCTTGAGCAAGGTACCGTCCCCGTCTCGCTCCTCCCTGCGCTGGGCTGGCGACCTGTCCAGGGTGTGTCCCCGTCCTTCTGCCTGTGTGAGCTGGGATGGACTCCAGCACCCCGAGACCCTGCTTAGGACAAGATGAATGAATGAATGAACGAACACCTTCTCTTTTCGCCCAATTGGAGCGGCTGGAACATTTAAGGTGGAACGGCGGAATTCCAAGAACAAGACTTGCACTCAGACAACATCCAAGCTCGTGTGCTCAGAGGATGTGCAGAACAGCCGGCAGATGTTCTCACCGAGATCTTCAACATCTCTCTGAGCACCACTGTTGCTCCAAGGAGCTTCAAGACCACCAGCATCATTCCTGTACCAATGAAATCATCGTCCCCTCACACTCACACCGATCATCATGAAGCGCTTCGAGAGGCTGGTCGTGAAGCACATCAAGTCTCAGATCCCTTCCTCACTGGACCCCCTGCAGTTTGTGTACCGTCCAAACTGCTCAACGGACGATGCGATCTCCAGCACCCTCCATCTGGCCCTGTCTCATCTGGACAGAAAGGACAGTTACGTCAGAATGCAGTTCATCGACTACAGTTCAGCATTCAGCACCATCATCCCTCAGCACCTGAGTGAGAAGCTGAGGCTGCTGGGCCTGAACACCTCCCTCTGTAACTGGATCCTGGACTTCCTGACTGGGAGACCCCAGTCAGACATGATCAGTAGCAGCACCTCCAACACCATCACGCTGAGCACAGGAGTCCCTCAGGGCTGTGTGCTCAGTCCACTGCTGTTCACACTGATGACCCACGACTGTGCAGCCAAGCACAGCACGAACCACATCATCAAATTGGCTGATGATACAACCGTGGTGGGTCTGATCAGTGGTGGTGACATGGCAGCTTACAGAGAGGAGATACAACAGCTGACGGACTGGTGCAGAACCAACAACCTGTCTCTGAACGTCGACAAGACTAAAGAGATGGTTGTTGACTTCAGGAGATCACATCGGGACAACTCTCCAATGAATATCAACACCTCACCTGTGCAGATGGTCCAGAGAACAAAGTTTCTTGGTGATCACATAACCGACAACCTCATGTGGAAACGTCAACACCAACTCCATCACTAAGAAAGCCCAGCAGCGTCTCTACTTCCTGCGCAGACTGAGGAAAGCCCATCTCCCACCTTCCATTCTCACCATCTTCTACAGAGGAACCATCGAGAGCATCCTGAGCAGCTGCATTACTGCCTGGTACGGGAATTGCAACGTCTTAGACCGCACGTTCCTACATCAGGTAGTGAGAACAGCCGAGAAGATCATCGGTGTCTCTGTCCTCTGTTCAGGACATTTTCACCACTCGCTGCATCCGCAAAGCAACCAGCATTGTGGATGATCCCTCCCACCCGTCACACACTCTCTTCTCCCTCCTGCTATCCGGGAAAAGGTTTCGCAGCATACGGGCCTCTACTTCCAGGATGGGGAACAGCTTTTTCCCCTGGCAATCAGACTTTTAAAGCGTTAATGTCTCCACACCTATTATTCATCCATATCTGGGGGAATGAGAGTGAGAGTGAGAGAGAGAGTGAGAGTGAGAGTGAGAGTGAGAGTGAGAGTGAGAGTGAGAGAGA
>JABMDN010017580.1:0-11134 GCA_017165825.1 Hepsetus odoe
GCAGCTAATGGAGGCGTTACGGTAAAGGATTCTCCCTGCGCAGCTAATGGAGGCGTTACGGTAAAGGATTCTTGCTGCGCAGCTAATGGAGGCGTTACGGTAAAGGATTCTCTCTGCGCAGCTAATGGATGCGTTACGGTAAAGGATTCTCCCTGCGCAGCTAATGGAGGCGTTACGGTAAATGTGGCGCTCTGCGCAGCTCAACGTGAGAATACAGCGGTGAACACAGCCAGCGCGAATAACAGCAAAACGGTGGAAATAAACGCTTCCTGCAACCTTAAACACAAGAGGAGGGCAAAGAAGGCCGCCCGCAACAAAAAAAGCGAGGCAGTGGCAAAGAAGGCCGTTCCTGACACAGAGAGCTGGAAGACGGCAGAGACCGATTCCTGCATCGTGCAACTGGGGAGGTCGACCAAGGAAGCCCTTCACAGCAAGGAAAGCGGCATCAAGGAGTCGACCCATAAACCCAGCCCCACTAAGCCATCCGCTGCACAGCAGACCGAGAAGGAGCAGCTCCAGGTTAGTGGAAAGTTTAGAATGAAAGTTCGGGTGCAGATGCAAATTGAACATGAGGCTGCAGTAACCATTCAGGCACAGGTGAGGAAGCATTTGAGCAGAAAGTACTACCTGAAGCTACAGTGGGCAGCCAGGACTGTTCAGCGATATTACCGAGCTAATAAGATGATGAAGCAAGAAATGAAGTCTTTGAAGGAGAAAAAGATGGCTGCTGTTGTTCTGCAAGCCGCATTCCGAGGGATGAAGACCAGACAGACTCTGAAACAGAAGCACCAGGCTGCAACTGTGATACAATGTGCTTACAGGGCTCACTGTGCTCGGACGCGATATGTATGCATCAAACATGCTGCTGTTGCAATTCAGCTTAGGTATCGCTCCACACTTGAAGCCAGAAAGCAGAGGGAGGAATTCTTGAAATTGCGCTCTGCTGCCATGTTCCTGCAAGCCTGCTTCAGAGGTCAGAGGGTCAGAAGGGAGGTGATCCTGCAACATCAGGCAGCTTCCCTGATTCAGGCTGCGTTCAGAGGACACCGGGAGGTAGTAAAGTACCAAGCCATAAGGGTGTCAGCCATCATCATTCAAAGACATTTTAGGTCCTACATAAGGGTAAATTTGAGCAAGAGAGATTCCAGGTATTGAGAAGGTCAGTGATATGCATCCAGGCAGCTTTTAAGGGTTATTCTGTTCGAAAGAATGTTGCTGCAATGCACAAAGCTGCCACCATGATTCAGGTTGCATTTAGAAGACACCGGGAGGTAGTAGGCAATTAGCCATAAGGGTGTCAAATATCATCATTCAAAGACGTTTTAGGTCCTACACTAAGGGTAAATTTGAGCAAGAGAGATTATTCCAGGTATTGAGAAGGTCAGTGATATGCATCCAGGCAGCTTTTAGGGGTTTTTCTGTTCGAAAGAATGTTGCTGCAATGCACAAAGCTGCCACCATGATTCAGGCTGTAGTAAGAATGCACCAGCAAAGATTGGTTTTCAAGAAGCAGTGCTGGGCAGCAAGTGTTCTTCAGAGGAGGTTCAGAAGGTGGAGGCTTGGGCATCAACAAATGCAGAGGTACCAGCTGTTCAGACATGCTGCAATTTGCTTGCAAAAGTCATTCAGAGGAAAGCAGGCAAGGGATCTGGCCAAACAGATCAGAGCTGCAAGGGCAATCCAATCTCACCTCAGAGATGAACAGATCAGCTGCATGATCGTTCAGATCACTGAACAGGAGGAGTTGCTGACAGAGCTCTACCAGCAGCTGATGGCGAAAGAAGCCTCGATGCTACAGGTGAATGCCTCAGTCACGAACAAAGGGTTGAAACACAAGGAAAGGATCACCTATCTGCTTCCTCAGCTGGAGAGGACCAAAGGACTCTTGTCCAGTTGCCAAAGGGAGATCAAGACTATGGAAACTGAAGGAGAAGCTCTGGCTCAAGACAAAGGTGAGCTTCACAAAAAGAGTGCAAAATTCAGAGAAGAGAGAGAAGTCTCTAGAATAAAGCTGCAAGCTGTGACTGCTGTCCAAAGAGAAAAGCTGGAGAGAACGGATGAACAGAGGGGCCAAACTGTATACCAGTCAACGAGGAGAGTTGAGACTCCAACCATTCAGAAGAAGCTGGAAGCTAAAATAGCCACTATGGAGGAACAACTGAGTCAGACCAGAGCAGAGCTGAGATGGGTGCAAGACCGCAACGTTGCTCTGCAGGCTGAACTGAGAGAAGCCCAAAGTGAGGCTAGTAAGCTCAGCGCGCTGGAGAAGCAGGTCAGGGGTATGGAAGCAAGATTGGCGATCTTCGAATCTCGACTCACTCCACAGACACCAGTGCATGCTGGGACCCTGGTGGTTAAAGCCAGAGCGGAGCAGCTGAAGAACAGTCTGATGGAGAAGCAGGGAAAGATTCCAGAGATTGACCAGCTGCATGATGACTCCCTACATTTAGTTCACCCTCACAATGCAGCAGGCTCAGAACAAGGTGGCTTGTGGAGGAGTCCATGTGAAACTTCTCATAGTGGAACCAGGAGCTGGGACGTTGCCTCACTGGGCTCCAAGCAGCAGGGGAATATGATCAAGAAGAGGAAGGAGCCTAAAGACATCAGCAATGACCTGTCTCAGTTCAAGAAAGCGAACGACAGCTTCTGCACTGTAGATTCTGTGATGAGAGACGTGAAGAACAAGGATGGCAGGGGTTGGAAACAGAGTTCGGACTATGTGAGAGAGACTTCCTCTTTGAACCCTTTAAAATCTGTGTTTAGCTCTCTTTCAAGTTCTGCCAAGGCGAGGCGTTCCACTGAATCGGGCGATTCCTCCAATGACTCTAGGGTCAAGTCCAGGCAACAGTTAAAGAAGTGGACTGAACTTCTAGGATTCCCCTCGCCACCTCCAGTGCCTGGACATGGCTGGTCAGGGGTCCTTTGTATAGAACTTGTTTTGTGGACCTGACCATATGCCCCTAAAAGAGACTTTTGTAGAGTGTTTTTTGTTCTTGACCTCCCCCCAGGTGTTCGCCTATGTTTTTGCGCTTCGGGAGCCGCGCCTTTTGGGGGGGGATTCTGTCACGGATCAGGTGTTTTGTGCACGATAGAGGGCGCTCTGTTCTGACTGAACACACCTGAGCTAATGAAGGCACAGGTGTGTTTCATTGGGGCTGACTATTTAAGCCCCGATGAGTCAGAACAGAGCGCGGCTCATTAGTTAGGCTCTGCCTACTCTTTATGGTGGTTTGGTATCTTGATTTGGTTTAGGCTGCAGTTCCTTGATTTAGTTAGGACTGCAGTCCTTGTTTCTTGTTTTGTTTTGTTTTGTTTTGTTAATATAGTTAATAAATTTATGTTACGAACTCCTGGCTCTGCATTGGCGTCCTCCCTGAACCCCGCCACCGTTACAACTGCAGTCAGAACGCAGAGTGAACAGCCATCCACTATCTGCTAGTTGTGGTTTCAGAAAGTCCACAAACCAGTTAAAAAGCCCCCTTCCCTGTGAAGTGCACTTATCGTTATTTGATCAGATACACAGTGGTAAACAGAGTCTTAAAAAAGTATTTAACCCCTTGAGTTTCTCAAGCATGGTTGGTTTCTTTTCGTTTATTTAAGGAATGATGTCAAATGCAAAATGGTCCTAAAAATAGACTACAAAGACTAAAAAGTGTTTCAATAACTTGAATCAGCATTTCCTGTTATTTGATAGCAGCCTTTAACATTGTTGGAGGAATCTGAGCCCAGAACTGCTTTTTTGTCTTGGATCATTGTTTCACTTCATTACCTGTCTCAACTCAAGTACAAAACTAGTCCATGTTTGGGACACGGTCTTACTGTGAGCTGTTCACATGAATCTAACACTGCAGGGTAGACCCTTTTGAGACAGTTTGTGAATTGTCCAAAAGTGCTGCTACATTAATAATGAAGGTTAGATTCAGTTTATTACAAACATTTAACTGGAAGCATAAAGAAAATAGAGTGACATGGTGGTGTGTACATTCATCCCTGCAGGAGACTGCTGGCTGATGGCGGCCGTTGCCTCCCTGACTCTCAACAAAGACATTCTGACACGTGTGATTTGTCCCGAGCAGAGTTTTACGAGGAATTATGCTGGCATCTTTCACTTTCAGGTCAGTTTCTTGCCCCTCAGTAGAAGAGCATTATGTTGAAGTTGTTCTGTAGAGTCAGTGTTCACCTACTTTTGAGAGCTCCTTTGCAACTGAAACAAGGAAGCAGTTGACTGTTCCAGCTAACAGCAAACATAAATAGTGACTTCTTTTGTAAGAAAATGTTAACATTTCACATTGTTTTTGGCTTGAAATGTTAACAACACTTGCAATCTAGCTGTATTTCGGCGTAAATTAAGTGACTATTTTAATGTGAATGGGCAAACTCCTATGTACCCTCCAGGACTCTGCTAAGGGTGTAGAGCTGGTCCACTGTTCCGCGACCTGGACGAAAACCACACTGCTCCTCCTGAATCCGAGGTTCGACTATCCGACGGACCCTCCTTTCCAGGACCACTGAATAGACTTTCCCCGGGAGGCTGAGAAGTTTGATCCCTCGATAGTTGGAACACACCCTCCGGTCCCCTTTCTTAAAGAGGGGGACCACCACCAATCCAGAGGCACCGTCCCCGATGTCCATGCGATGTTGCAGAGGCGTGTCAGCCATGACAGTCCTACAACCTCCAGAGCCTTGAGGAACTCTGGGCGGATCTCATCCTCTCCCCGAGCCCTGCCACCAAGGAGCTTTTTGACCACCTTGGCAACCTCGGCCCCAGAGATGGAAGAGTCCACCTCTATGTCCCCAGGCTCTGCTTCCTCCTCGGCAGGCATGTTGGTGGAATTAAGGAGGTCTTCGAAGTACTCCCCCCACCAACCCACAACGTCCCGAGTCGAGGTCAGCAGCGCACCATCCCCACTATACACTGTGTTGACTGTGCACTGCTTTCCCCTCCTGAGACGCCAGATGGTGGACCAGAATTTCCTCGAAGCCGTATGGAAGTCCATGCCCGAGTTTTTGCCTCAGCAACCACTAGAGCCGCATTCCGCTTGGCCTGTCGGTACCTATCAGCTGCCTCCGGAGCCCCACTGGCCAAAAAAGCCCGGTAGGACTTCTTCAGCTTGATGGCATCCCTCACTGCTGGTGTCCACCAATGGGTTCTAGGGTTGCCACCGCGACAGGCACCGACCACCTTCCGGGCCACAGCTCTGGTCAGCCGCCTTGACAATGGAGGCGCGGAACATAGTCCATTCAGACTCAATGTCCCCCACCTCCCCCGGGACATGGTTAAAGCTTTGCCGGAGGTGGGAGTTGAAGCTTGTCCTGACAGGGGACTCTGCCAGACGTTCCCAGCAGACCCTCACAATGCGTTTGGGCCTACCAGGCCTGACCGGCATCCTCCCCCACCAACGAAGCCAACTCACCACCAGGTGATGGTCAGTTGACAGCTCCGCCCCTATCTTCACCCGAGTGTCCAAGACATGTGACCGCAAGTCCGACGACATGACCACAAAGTCGATCATCGAACTGCGGCCTAGGGTGTCCTGGTGCCAGGTGCACATGTGGACATCCTTATGCCTGAACATGGTGTTCGTTATGGACAATCCGTGACGAGCACAAAAGTCCAATAACAAAACACAGCTCTGATTCAGATTGGGGGGACCATTCCTCCCAATTACGCCCTTCCAGGTGTCACTGTCATCACCCACGTGAGCATTGAAGTCCCCCAGCAGAATGATGGAGTCCCCAGCAGGGACGCTCTCTAGCGCCCCCTCCAGAGACCCCAGAAAGGGTGGGTAGACCAGAATGCTGTTTGGCGCATAAGCGCAGACAACACTAAGTACCCGTCCCCCGACCTGAAGGCGGAGGGCCGCCACCCTCTCATCTACCGGGGTAAACCCCAATGTACTGGCCCCTAGCTGAGGGGCAATAAGTATGCCCACACCTGCTCGGCGCCTCTCACCGGTGGCACTTCCAGAGTGGAAAAGAGTCCAGCCCATCTCAAGGAGACTGGTTCCAGAGTCCAAGCTGTGCGTTGAGGTGAGTCCAACTATATCTAGCCGGAACTTCTCAACCTTGCGCACTAGCTCAGGCTCCTTCCCCACCAGAGAGGTGACATTCCATGTCCCTAGAGCTAGCTTCTGCAGCCGAGGGTCGGACCGCCAAGTCCCCCGTTTTCGGCCACCGCCCAGCTCACAATGCACCCGACCTCTTTAGCCCCTCCCACAGGTGGTGAGCCCATGGGAAGGGGGACCCACGTTGCCTCTTCGGGCTGAGCCCAGCCGGGCCCCATGGGTAAAGTCCCGACCACAAGGCGCTCGCCATCGGGCCCCACCTCCAGGCCTGGCTCCAGAGGGACCCACATCCGGGCGAGGGAAAACGTCTTCCATAATTATTATTCATCAGAAGAGGTCTGATTCATCATCAGTTCATCATCAATGAAAAATATTTTCTTAACAACTGTTTATAAATGTTTATGCATGAATCTACATGAACTTGAAAAGTGAATAATTTGTTACCGAGTCCTGAAATGCCTTTTGTCGTTCTTCAGGGTGAACCGAAGCTACGCGGCTCTTTCTGGAGGTCTGGCCACTGAAGGTTTCGAGGACTTCACTGGAGGCATTGCTGAATGTTCCAAGCTGGATGCAGCGCCTCCAAACCTGTTTAGCATCATGATGAAAGCACTTAGTCGGGGTTCTTTGCTGAACAGTTCTATATCAGTGGGTGGAGTACTGACTGGCCATTTATGAGAAACACCTTTCATTCCTCCTCAGTGGTGTCTAATCAGAGCTAGTGCTACTCATCCTTTCTCACCATAGAACCAGGGAAAGACATCTCTGTTAATGAGGTTCATTAGGTTTCGGTTGGAAACAGTAGGGTTCAGTAATGTCCAGTTTAAAATATTGCTCAAAAAGGCAAAAAGGCGGGGTCTCAGGGGGGTGCTGGAGTCCATCCCAGCTCACACAGGGCGAAGGACAGGGACACACCCTGGACAGGTTGCCAGCCCATTGCAGGGAGGAGCGAGATGGGGATGGCACCTTGCTCAAGGGTACCCCAGGCAACCTATCAGGAAGGGGTTCGAACCCCCGATCCTCCGAACATGCAGCAAAGCATTTCTAATATTTTTTTTTCCATTACAATTTTGAAAAAGCAGTGCATTGTAATATAAATTTACACAATTGGTCTGTCGTGCAGCAGAACAAATTCTCCCATCAGATACAACAACTGCCATCAGTTTAGCACTAAGAAGTTGCTAAGATCTCATAGACTGATAGCAGTAATAAGCCTTTTTATTTAACTTGGTCATTATTTAAGCATATTTTGGTCTAGAAGCCCCAAAAATCTAAAACCCTGGTGGGATCAGTATCATGTCAATATCAGTGCTGTGGTGAAATCTCTTGAACTGTCTTAAACTGGCCAATGGTGAAAGGGGTGGATTAGGCCCAGGCAAAGATGGTCTTCAGGTTACCCATATTTTGGGCCTATTAAGTCTGTATAAATAAAGACTTCTTATTGTTATAAGCTCCCCATAGCTTACAGAAAAATATGGTGTTTTTGGCAGCCCAGTACTGCAAATGCAAACCTGTTGACCACACATGCTTATTCAATAACTTGAGCAGAAGAGGTCAGAAGCTGCACACACACAACAAATAAACAACATTCGCAGATAATCATCAATAGCAGTTTGAGAATCCGGCCAGATTGTGAACTGCATTAACAGTTGTTTTAACTTCTAGGTGCACATGGGCGAGAACAGAGTGGAACTGGTGCGTCTCAGGAACCCGTTGGGACCAGTGATGAGTGAGGCATCAACGAATCTCCTTTGGTGTCTTTTTTTTATTTGTGTACCAGAAATGTAAATGTGGATTTCTCGTACTTTGCCCACACTTCAATAAATGTATTCTCATTATCTTCCTTAGCTCCAAGGAGTGGGATCAGGTCTTGCCAGAGGAGAAGGCCAAACTGGAACATTCAGCAGATGATGGAGAATTTTGATTAGAGGAGCATGGAGACAGCTGGAACAAATTTTCCCTGTTTCAATGTGAAATCAATGCTTTATTATTTTTTTTTATATTTGTATTTTGGCTCTATCAAAGCTTTTTGGAAATGGCACCTATGTCATATCTAAGTATTGTTTAAGAATGGGAAAAGCTCAAAAGTTGACTTAATTATAGAATGAAAAAAATTATGTTTATACAACCTCATTTGTTATGTCATTTATACTCCAGTGAAACAGGAAACCATGGATGGCTGCTAAAGAGTTCCTGAAAACTGAAACACAAACAGCCATTTTAAAAATTCAATTTTCTTGATATTTGTCCAGACTTTCTTGTATTTTAATGTAATCAGTAACAGTTCTCCAGATCTTCCTGTAGGACAAAGTTTTTGGTTCTCACTTACAGTACAGTCCTTAACCCAGCAACTAGGGATGCACAAGCCAGTGTATTTCTTCATGCCGGTCCCAAGCCCGGGTAAATGGGGAGGGTTACGTCAGGAAGGGCATCCGGTGTAAAACTTTGCCAAGTCAATATGCGGACAACGATACAGAATTCCATACCGGATCGGTCGAGGCCCGGGTTAACAACGACCGCCATCAGTGCTGTTAGCCTACAGGGTGCTGGTGGAAATTGGACTACTGTTGGCCAAAGAAGAAGAAGAAGAGGAGGAAGGCATGTCCAGAGGGAGAAGGAGAGAAAGAAGGAGAGGAGAGTGGAAGTGAGGGTAGGGACTTTGAATGTTGGCAGCATGACTGGTAAAGGTAGAGAATTAGCTGATATGATGGAGAGAAGGAAGGTTGACATTTTGTGTGTGCAAGAGACTAGATGGAAGGGTAGTAAGTTCAGGTGTATTGGAGGGGGGTTTAAACTGTTCTACCATGGTGTGGATAGAAGGAGGAATGGAGTAGGTGTTATCCTGAAGGAAGAGTATGTGGAGAGTGTTTTGGAAGTGAAGAGGGTGTCAGGGAGGGTGATGAGTTTGAAGCTGGAAGTTGAAGGTGTGATAATGAATGTTGTTAGTGCTTATGCTCCACAAGTTGGTTGTAAGATGAAAGAGAAGGAAACATTCTGGAGTGAGTTAGATGAAGTGATAGAGAGTGTACCCAGGGGAGAGAGAGTGATGATTGGTGCAGATTTTAATGGTCATGTTGGTGAAGGGAACAGAGGTGATGAGGAGGTGATGGGTAGGCATGGTGTCAAGGAGAGGAATGCTGAAGGTCAGATGGTTGTAGATTTTGCAAAAAGGATGGAAATGGCTGTAGTTAATACTTATTTTAAGAAGAGGGAGGAGCACAGGGTGACGTATAAGAGTGGAGGAAGATGCTCACAGGTGGACTATATTCTTTGCAGGAGGGTCAGTTTGAAAGAGATCAGAGACTGCAAAGTAGTGACAGGGGAGAGTGTAGCTAAACAGCATAGGATGGTGGTCTGTAGGATGACCTTGGAGGTCAAGAAGAGGAGGAAAGTGAGGGCAGAGTCGAGGATCAAGTGGTGGAAGCTGAAGGAGGAGGACTGTAAGGTGGAATTCAGGCAGGAGTTAACACAGGCACTGGGAGGTGTCGAAGAGCTACCGGATTGCTGGGAAACTACTGCAGAAGTGATAAGGCAGACGGCTAGAAATGTACTTGGTGTGACATCTGGAAGGAAGAAAGAGGATAAGGAAACCTGGTGGTGGAACCAAGAAGTCCAGGAGTGTATTCAAAAGAAGAGGGAGGCAAAGAAGACATGGGACAGTCAGAGAGATGAAGAAAGTAGACAGGTGTACAAGGAGATGAACCGCAGGGCGAAGAAAGCAGTGGCGAAGGCCAAAGATAAGGTGTTTGGTGAATTGTATGAGAGGTTGGACAGTAAAGAGGGAGAAAAGGACCTTTACTGATTGGCTAGACAGAGAGACAGATCTGGGAAAGATGTGCTACAGGTCAGGGCGATTAAAGATAGACATGGTAACGTACTCACAGGTGAACAGAGCATGTTGAGCAGATGGAAGGAATACTTTGAGGAGCTGATGAATGAAGAAAATGAGAGAGAGAGAAGACTGGATGATGTGAGAAGAGTTAACCAGGAACTGCAGCAAATAAACAAGATGGAAGTAAGGGCAGCGATGAAGAGGATGAAGAATGGAAAGGCTGTTGGACCGGATGACATACCAGTGGAAGCATGGAGATGTTTAGGGGAGATGGCAGTTGAGTTCCTGACCAGATTGTTTAACACAATCTTGGCAAGTGAGAAGATGCCTGAGGAGTGGAGACGAAGTGTACTGGTACCGATCTTCAAGAATAAGGGTGATGCACAGAGCTGTAACTATAGAGGGATAAAGTTGATCAGCCACACCATGAAGTTATGGGAAAGAGTAGTGGAAGCTCGGTTAAGAAAAGAGGTGAGGATCAGTGAACAGCAGTATGGTTTTATGCCGAGAAAGTGCACCACAGATGCAATGTTTGCTCTGAGGGTGTTGATGGAGAAGTACAGAGAAGGTCAGAAGGAGCTGCATTGTGCCTTTGTGGATTTGGAGAAAGCATATGACAGGGTGCCTAGAGAGGAGTTGTGGTTTTGTATGAGGAAGTCTGGTGTTACAGAGAAGTATGTGAGAGTAGTTCAGGATATGTATGATGACAGTGTAACAGTGGTGAGATCTGCAGTGGGAGTGACGGATGCATTTAAGGTAGATGTTGGATTACATCAAGGATCAGCACTGAGCCCATTCTTGTTTGCAGTAGTAATGGACAGGTTGACGGATGAGGTTAGACAGGAGTCTCCGTGGACGATGATGTTTGCTGATGATATTGTGATCTGTAGTGAGAGTAGGGAGCAGCTTGAGGAGAACCTGGAGAAATGGAGATATGCTCTTGAGAGGAGAGGAATGAAAGTGAGTAGGGCAGGGACAGAATACATGAGTGTGAATGGAAGGGAGGAAAGTGGAATGGTTAGGATGCAGGGAGTGGAGGTAACAAAGGTGGAGGAGTTTAAATACTTGGGATCAACAGTTCAGTGTAATGGCGAGTGTGGAAGAGAGGTGAAGAAGAGAGTGCAGGCTGGTTGGAATGGGTGGAGAAGAGTGAGAAGAGTGGCTGGAGTGATTTGTGACAGACGCGTACCAGCTAGAGTAAAAGGGAAGGTTTACAGGACAGTAGTGAGACCAGCTATGT
>JABMDN010017601.1:0-12254 GCA_017165825.1 Hepsetus odoe
CCAAGGATTAGACCAACATAATTGATTATTAATTATTTAAATAATGTTAATATTAATTAATTAATTATTAAATAATTGATAATTAATTATGTTGGTCTAATCCTTAGGCCCTGAATGTATGGCTGCCCCTGTTGCACTGTTTGACGGGGTAAAACGCAGAGAAGGAATTTTGTTGTGCTTTACTGTGAGCTGCACTGTGTATTCACAATGACAAGTAGTCACTTTCATTTAATCATTTAATTAAAACACTCAGGATAATGAGTGTACACTGTAAATTATCAATATCCAATAAATGCTTTTCACTGTGCCTTTGTGATTTAATAAAGTATATTTCATAAACTGATTTTAGCTTCTAAAACATTCCTAATGTCTTTTATTATAAACATTCAAGCAAAAGCTCTAAATAATATATGTTTAAAGGTTTAGTGTTCTGGGTCCTAAAATGAGCTGGACATTGAATTGCCTCAGGTGTACCAGGTGTGCTCTGGATAAGAGTGTCCACTAAATGCTGTAAATCTAAATCTTAAATTATCCAACCCCATATTTAGCGGGTGGTGGTGCTCTAGTGGTAGGACACTTGCCTATAGAGCAAGAGGTTCTAGGTTTGAATCCCACCTCCAGCACTACCACCACTGGGTCCCTTAACACTGAGTTGCTCCAGGGAGACTCTCCCTGTAATTAGGACGTGGAAGTCGCTCTGGATAAGAGCGTCTGCTAAATGCCAACAATGTAATACACATCCATTCAAGTACTTCAGGCCTCAGATTCTTTTAAAAAGTTGGCATGGTAAAGCATCTATCATTTTGTAATTTTGCTATTTTTCTCACAACACTTAAAAATATTTTTGGCACTGAAGATACAAAGCAATTAAGTGTTTTAAATGTTACTTTGTCCCATTCATCCTGCAAACATGTCATAATATTTGCAACAATACAGGGTCATCAATGGGTACAGGCAGGCTAATCAGATACCATTACTTTCTTCTTGCACATGCTTTTGCAATTTATGCAGAATGTGAATTGGCACACTCTGTTAAGACAGTCATCAAAAAAGCAGCATATTTCTACATAAATGCTGCCATCGCAGAAGAATAACTTGTCTTCACCAAGGGTATTGAAAAAACCCAGACTTATTTCTACCTTAAATATCTGGAATACAGATTTGTCTGATCATAATATGTTTGCACTTTGTGGTGGTCTATCCCAGATTCCTCAGAGCCCACAGAAGTTAATACTGCTTTTGGTTACTTACTCTTTTGTAGAGTAAGCTTAAAAATGGCCTTTGAGAAGTCTTTATTGTAGTCCTTCACAGTGATTTGCTAAGGTAATCCCTTGCCCAAGTTGTTCTATCAGCTGTTGGTGAATGATGGTTATTGATGCAATGCCAAGCTAAGTTGACACACGTTGACGTTGACACAAGTTGACGTCATCTTTTTGAAACCACATCAAAATTTTACCTTGATTCTAGGCGTAAATTGCTCCCATCCATTTTCTAGAATGTGTTGCTGGCCTACAATTCAATGGTTGTGTATATATATATATATATACAAATGAATTGTTGACCAGACAAAACTTGATCTTGGGTTTGTTCTCTCTGTATTGAAATAAGAGGGTATGATTAATGACACAGTTCACATAAATCATTTTATTGAGTCTTGTGCACCCTATTCTGTAACATGCCATAATAATTTCTTCCTTTAAGTTCCAACATACTACTTTACACACTTTTAAATGGTATAAATATGTATTTATCTCCTTGCATGATTAGGCCCTTTAATATAGTTTTGGTCTTTGCTTTGCTGGTAAAAATCTGCAGTTTCGTTCTTGATTTCAGTGTGTTTAGCCAGTGTCCCAAATGAGCAGTGACCCAAATGAAGCAGGAAGTTAAACCCCTATAGTGCCACATGTACTCTGTGATAGATTTAATTAATTTAATAGACTAATCTTGTCTGCTTGACTTTCCTGCCTAAATACTTTTGAGTATGGACATTCTGACACTATAATGTATTATTTTCATTGGTTTCTAGTATCCATTGGAAACCTAGTAACCTAACCTACAGTCATGTGAAAAAATTAGGACACCACATTAAATATTTAGTTCTTTATTAAGAAATCTTCAAATATCGATGTCTAATCTTGTTTTTATTTATCTCTGGAAAAGAAAGTGATTCAATTCCAGGTGAACAACAAAAATTAACATTGATTTATTCATTAAACAAAAGATATTAACAAAAATGTGTTTTCTAACTGAGGAAAAAGTTAGGACACCCTACCCCCTAATAGCTAGTGTTACCCCCTTTGGCTGAAATGACTGGAGTGAGACGCTTCTTGTAGCCATTTACCAGTAGACCATCTATCAGAGGACATTGGTCTGACATCAGAATGTTTGTCCCACTCCTCAATGCAGAATTCTTTAAGCTGTGAAATGTTTAAGGATTTTTTTGCATGTACAGCTCATTTGAAGTCACCCCACAGCATCTCAATGGGATTAAGATCTGGGCTTTGACTTGGCCACTCCAGGACTCTTAATTTCTTCATTTTCAGCCAGTACTTGGTGAATTTACTGGTATTTTTTGGGTCATTGTCATGATGCAGGATCCAGTTCCACTTCAGCTTTAATGTTCTTACAGATGGTCTCTCATTTTCCTTATGCACCCCCTGATACATAGTAGAATTCATGGTGGATTCTATGGTGGTGAGCTGGCTAGGTCTTACTGCAGTAAAACATCTCCAAACCTTGACACTTCCTCCTCCGCGCTTCACAGTTGGTATGAGGTTCTTTTCCTGGAATGCTGTATTTGGTTAACGCCAGACATGTCCTCTGTTCTTCAAAATGCTGAGTAACAATGTTGTAATCATGTGCACCTGATGTGCTACACCTGTGTATGATTTGAGCAATTTTAATTGGGAATAAAGATGGGGGTGTCCTAATTTATTCCTCACCAGAAATCACATTTTTGTAGAATTCAGTTTTACAGAAGATTTTGAAAACTCTTTTCTTCAGTTTGAATTGTTTAGTGTTATTACTTGAATCTCTCAGTATTGTTAAAATGTTTTAAGTGAAAGTGACTATTCTTGTCATTGTGAGGTCACAGCACAACACACAGTGAACTACAACGAAATTGGACCTCTGCATTTAACCCATGCAAACACCGTGCAGAAGTGGGCAGCTATGAAAGTGCCCAGGGAGCAGTGACAGGGACGGTACCTTGCTCAAGGGTACCTCAGGGCAACCTACTGGTGTCAGGACTTGGGGTGTTCTGTTGTTGTTTTGTTTTGTTTTACTCACAGTAGAGGGCGCTCTGTTCTGATGGAGCACACCTGAGCTCATGAAGACACAGGTGTGCTACATTGAGGCTGATTACTTAAGCCTCAATGAGTCAGAACAGAGCGTGGCTCATTCACTTTACTTTTGTTATCGTTACGGGTGGTTTTGTGTCTGAAGTATTCCAGTTTCGTGCCTGGATTTTGGTTTTGTTCTTGTTCATGGTCCAGTTTCGTGTCTTGACTCCTGTTTAAGTTGAATAAACGTATTTCTAGAACCTCTGGCTCCACCATGACGTCCCTGCCACCGTGACAATTGGTAAGGAGTTTGAACCCACAATCTCCCGATCCTGTGGCCAACTCCCTAACCACTAGGCCACTGCTGCCCCAGTTGAGATTAAATATTCAGGAAAATTATATATCATACAGTACTGTTCAAAAGTTTTTGGCAGGTGTGAAAAAATGCTGTAAACAAAGAATGCTTTCAGAAATATAAATAATTATTGTTTATTTTTATCAATTTACAAAATGCAAAGTGAGCGAGCAAAAGATAAATCTAAATCAAATCAATATTTGGTGTTACTACCTTTTGCCTTCAAACCAGCATCAATTCTTATAGGTACACTTGCACAAAGTCAGGGATTTTGTAGGATTATAGTCAGGTGTATGATCAACCAATTTTACCAAACAGGTGCTAATGATCATCAATGTCACACGTAGGTTGAAACACAGTCATGTTTGGAACAACCTACCAGCCGAGTTCCTTCAAAAACTGTGTGCAAGTGTACCTAGAAGAATCGATGCTGTTTAGAAGGCAAAGGGTGGTCACACCAAATATTGATTTGATTTAGATTTCTCTTCTGTTCATTCACTGCATTTTGTTGATTGATGAAAATAAATGATTAACACTTCCATTTTTGAAAGCATTCTTTGTTTACAGCATTTTTTCCATACCTGCCTAAAACTTTTGCACAGTACTGTATGTCCAAGAATGTTACAAAAACACACATGCTTTCATGCTTTCCTAACTATTTCACATGACTAGACTTTAAACTCCAATATATTTACTTAAAAGTGATCTCTAGGACTGTTTCTGATCACTGTGGGGAAAAAGTAGCACCTGTGCTTTCATTCTCAGGAACCATCCATGAAATCTTATCTGTAAAGTGCTGTTCTAAATACACTATGCACCATTTAGGTACTAATTTAGACTCCTGTAGGTTATAGGTTATGGTTGTAGTGGCATTTTAGAACTACAAATGCTTACCTTTGTGGTTAACTGACAAGAAATATATATTTTTATTTACTCTTTCTTGAGCAGTGATCAGTGTAATGTTTTGCCTCTCTTATCAACTTTCTTTTACATGGGGGCAAAATTAACTTGCATTTTCTTCCATGCATTGTAAAGCATTGCTCCAAAAGTAGCAGGCTTTGGGCGTTATATTGTTATATTGCTATATTGTTATATTGGTTATATTGCTGGATATCCAAGTGGTGTTTGGAAAATGATGTATATATGACTTATAAAGTATTAAGCCCCCGTGGCATTTTTCATTACAGAACATGCCTACAGCTTTGAAGATGTATTTTTTTTATTGTGAAGCAAACAACAAATAAGACAAAATAGCAGAAAACTTCAGCGTGCATAACTCTTCACCCTCCCCCTAAAGTCAGTACTTTGTAGAGCCACCTTTTGCGGCAATTACAGCTGCAGATCGCTTTGGATAAGTCTCTTTGAGCTTGCCACATCTTACCACTGCGATTTTTGCCCATCCCTCAAGGCAAAACTGCTCCAGCTCCTTCATATTGGATGGTTTTTGCTTGTGAACAGCAGTCTTCAAGTCTGACCACAGACTCAGTTGGATTGAGGTCTGGACTTTGCATAGGCCATTCCAACACATTTAAATGTTTCCCCTTAAACCACTCAAATGTTGCTTTAGCAGTATGCTTCGGGTCATTGTCCTGCTGGAAGGTGAACCTCTGTCCCAGTCTCAAATCACAGGCAGACTGACACAGGCTTTGCTCAAAAATATTCCTGTATTTAGCACCATCCATCTTTCCCTAGACTCGGACCAGTTTCCCAGTCCCTGCTGCTGAAAAACATTCCCACAGCATGATGCTCCCACCCCCATGTTTCACTGTGACAATGGTGTTCATAGGGTGATGGGATGTGTTGGGTTTGTGCCAGACATAGCATTTTCCTTGGTGGTCGAAGGGTTCATACATGTGGGGAGTTGCCCACATGCCTTTTGGCAAACTCAAAAAACATGCCTTCTTATTTTTAATATTAAGTAATGGCTTTTTTCTGGCCAGTCTTCCATAAAGCCCAGCTCTGTGTATGGCTTATTGTGGTCCTATGGATAGATACTCCAGTCTCTGCTGTGGAACTTTGCAACTGCTTCAGGGTTACATTTGGCCTCTGTGCTGCCTCTCTGATTAATGACCTCCTTGCCCGGTGTGTGAGTTTTCGTGGGTGGCCCTCTCTTGGCAGGTTTGTTGTGGTACCATATTCTTTACATTTGAAGATGATGGATTTGATGATGCTCCAGGGCATCATCAAAGATTTGGAATTTTTTTTTTTGTTTGGAGAGCTCCTTGGTCTTCATGGGGTGATGCCTCTTGCTTAGTGGTGTTGCAGCCTCTGGGGCCTTTCAGAAAAGGTTTGTTTATACTGACAGATCATGCGACACTTAGATTGCACACAGGTGGACTTTATTTAGCTAATTATATGACTTTTGAAGGTAATTGGTTGCAACAGGACTTTTTAGGCGTTCATGGCAAAGGGGGTGAATACATATGTATATGCCTCTATATATAGTCAGGCAGTCAGTCAGTCAGTCGCTTGTCCCAAGTTGCTTGGTCGCGGGGGGGGTGCTCATACATAGGGTGAAGGATGGGGGACACACCCTGGACAGGTCGCCATAGTAGGAGGAGCGTGACAGGGACGGCCATACACTCATAGAGCTACCTCAGGGCAACCTATTGGGAAGGGGTGGCCAACGCCCTAACCGCTAGGCCACCGCTGCCCCTGCCGCTCTATATATAATGCCGCTCTATAATACTATGGGTTTTATCCAAAATGTAATGAGGCCCACTCATTGTCATAATCATACTTTAGATTTAATCCTTACATGAGATGTTCAGGTTGACATTATTCCACCGTCACATTATCACATATCAGAACCACAATAGCTCTAATTTATGTACATTGTGTTACTCGTATAATAACGTCCTCCACAGCCTATAGTTTTATCTAAAATCTTACAGACTTATCAACACTTATCAATTCACCATCTGGTCCAGAAGAGCTGGATAATTTTACTGAATGTTCAGAGAACATATTTTGTTCCACATTAGGTAACGTACCACCATTAAAATGTAAAAGAATTGGACAAAAAAAGCTTGTTCCATGGTACACTAACCAAACTTGTGGTCTAAAGTAAAAGATGCAAACTAGAACTTAAATGGTGGCTGACAAAATTAGAATCATTTCACTCTGCCTGGTTTGAGAACTTCATACAATATTACATTCACAAGCTCAGAACTCAGAACATGCACGAACTTACATTCACACGCTCAGTTTACCTATCCACGTTAATAGAGTCCAATAAAAATAATCCTAGATTTCTATTCAACACTATATCTACACTTAGAACCATGCAGGAGCTGAAAATCAGATACCTGCAATATACAATAGCAATAATTTAATGGATTTGTTTAGCAATAAGATTGAGATAATTTGGCCAGAAAACCAAAGCAAAATAACAAGTTCACCATGTCTGCTGCCCAAGACAGATATTGATATAGATCAAGACCTAATACCAACAGAGAGGTTATCTTATTTTAATCCAGTTCTGCAGATCAACCTCATATCAGCTATTTCCTCTTCCACATCTTCTACTTGCATCCTTGATTCAGTCTCTACCAGACAACTTTAAGAGGTCATACCAGTGATAATCAGGCCTTTATTAGAGATAATAAAGTATAGACAGTAAACTCATCTCACAACTTGGGCTATGTGCCAAAAGTTTTCAAAATAACAGTTATTAAGAGCCTCTACTCTAGAAACCTAATCTTGACCCATTCAAGTTAACAAATTATTGACTGACTTCTAATTTTGTAAAGTGAAAGTGAAAGTGACAACCCTTGTCATTGCGAGGCCACAGCACTGCACACCATGAACCACAACGAAATTGGACCTCTGCTTTTAACCCATGCACACAAACACCGTGCAGCAGTGGGCAGCTATTGAAAGCGCCCGGGGAGCAGTGACGGGGACGGTACCTTGCTCAGGGGTACCTCAGGGCAACCTACTTTTTGAGGGACTCGAACCCACAATCTTCCGATGCGGGGCCAACTCCCTAACCACTAGGCCACCGCTGCCTACAAATTTGCCATTTGTATCAACGATTCTGGAGAAAGCTGTGGCCCAGCAGTTGTGCTCATTTCTACACAAAAATAGCATCTTTGAGAAATTTCAGTCTGGTTTTTGGCCACACTATAGCACTGAAACAGCGCTAGTGAAAATAGTAAACAATCTTTTAATGGCATCTGTCAAAGGGTCAGCCTCATTACTAGTCCTCCTCGATCTTAGTGCAGCGCTTGAGACCATAGACCACAATATCTTACTGCACAGACTAGAAAACCTGGTTGGTATAATAGGAACAGCCCTCTCCTGATTTAAATCATACTTGACTAACCATTATCAATTTTGTAAACGTAAATGATGAAACATCAGTTCATACAAATGTTATGGAGTCCTGCAAGGCTCTGTCCTAGGTCCCCTACTTTTCATATTATACATGCTCCCATCCATCCATCCATTTTCTGCCGCTTGTCCCAAACGGGGTCGCGGGGGAGTGCTGGTGTCCAACCCAGCGCACACAGGGCGAGGACGGGGGACGCACCCTGGGCAGGTCTATACATGCTCCCTTTGGGTTCAATTTTTTGGAAACATGTTGTCGGCCCTGTTGTCAGGATGTTCCAGTAAGAGCCTTCATAAACTCCAGTTAGTCCAGAATGCAACAGCTAGAGTCCTCACTAGAGCCAGAAAATTTGATCATATTAGTATGATATTATGTAGACTTCACTGGCTTAATGGGTAACCATCGGCTATAAAATTTTACTACTAACTTACTAAATGGCTATCTTTCCAAGCTTATCACTAGTTATGAACCTTCACTCTCACTTAGATCGCAAGGTTATGGATTTCTAACAATTCCCAGAATTTTGAAAACAACCACACGGGGAAGAGCCTTTTCATTCAAACCCCCCATCTCTGGAACAGTCTTCCAGCTACTGTCCAGCAATCAGACACACTTGGTATTTAAGTCCACGCTAAAGACTTACTTGTTTAGGCAGGGTTTTAGTAATTAATTTTCCTTTTAGTTGGATGGTGCCGATCCAGGGGTTCATGGATACAGAAAATTACAGTAAACTGAGATGTTGGTGCTGCCAGCCCTCCACTCTCAGGCAATCATTCAGGTTTGTTGATGGTGGTGTGTGTGGGGGGGATGCCAGTCTCTCAGGGTGCTCTCGTGTTTGTCCTTTCTAGTCAAGCTGTAATAGCAAGTTTGCCGGAGTCATAGTTCTGCATTCTATAAATTAATAGTTTGACTCTTTTATTGCAACTCATGCTTACTGGAAGTAATCTCTTAATTGATTTATTATGAAATGCACTTTCTCTTTCTTTCTTTCCCTCTTTGTTTCCCATGTCGACCAGAGGAGGATGGGTTTCCCTTTTTGGGTCTTGGTTGCTCCCAAGGTTTCTTTCTCCTGTTTTTGGGAGTTTTTCCTTGCCTCTGTCAAAAACATTTCTCCCTTATTTGGTTGTATGTTCTATAATCCATGTTAAGGATGACTAAGGGACCAGATATTTGTACATCAATTCTTCTTCTTCTTTTTCTTTCAGCTGCTCCCGTTTAGGGGTCGCCACAGCGGATCAACTGTCTCCATTTCTTCCTGTCTTTTGCATCTTCCTGCTTCAAACCGACCACCTGCATGTCCTCTCTCACCACATCCATAAACCTCCTCTTTGGTCTTCCTCTTCTCCTCTTTCCTGGCAGCTCCATCTTCAACATCCTCCTCCCAATATAATCCTCGTCTCTCCTCTGCACATGTCCAAACCAACGCAACCTTGCTTCTCTAACTTTGTCTCCAAGACGTCTAACCTGAGCTGTCCCTCTAATATACTCATTTCTAATCCTGTCCATCCTCGTCACACCCAACGAAAATCTCAGCATCTTTAACTCTGACACCTCCAGCTCCGCCTCCTGCCTCGTCAGTGCCACCGTCTCCAACCCATACAACATAGCTGGTCTCACTACTGTCCTGTAAACCTTCCCTTTTACTCTAGCTGGTACGCGTCTGTCACAAATCACTCCAGCCACTCTTCTCCACCCATTCCAACCAGCCTGCACTCTCTTCTTCACCTCTCTTCCACACTCGCCATTACACTGAACTGTTGATCCCAAGTATTTAAACTCCTCCACCTTTGTTACCTGTACTCCCTGCACCCTAACCACACCACTTTCCTCCCTTTCATTCACACTCATGTATTCTGTCTTTGCCCTACTCACTTTCATTCCTCTCCTCTCAAGAGCATATCTCCATTTCTCCAGGTTCTCCTCAAGCTGCTCCCTACTCTCACTACAGATCACAATATCATCAGCAAACATCATCGTCCACGGAGACTCCTGTCTAACCTCGTCCGTCAACCTGTCCATTACTATTGCAAACAAGAATGGGCTCAGTGCTGATCCTTGATGTAATCCAACATCTACCTTAAATGCATCCGTCACTCCCACTGCAGATCTCACCACTGTTACACTGTCATCATACATATCCTGAACTTCTCTCACATACTTCTCTGTAACACCAGACTTCCTCATACAAAACCACAACTCCTCTCTAGGCACCCTGTCATATGCTTTCTCCAAATCCACAAAGGCACAATGCAGCTCCTTCTGACCTTCTCTGTACTTCTCCATCAACACCCTCAGAGCAAACATTGCATCTGTGGTGCACTTTCTCGGCATAAAACCATACTGCTGTTACTACTCTTTCCCATAACTTCATGGTGTGGCTGATCAACTTTATCCCTCTATAGTTACTACAGCTCTGTGCATCACCCTTATTCTTGAAGATTGGTACCAGTACACTTCGTCTCCACTCCTCAGGCATCTTCTCACTTGCCAAGATTGTGTTAAACAATCTGGTCAGAAACTCAACTGCCATCTCCCCTAAACATCTCCATGCTTCCACTGGTATGTCATCCGGTCCAACAGCCTTTCTATTCTTCATCCTCTTCATCGCTGCCCTTACTTCCATCTTGTTTATTTGCTGCACTTCCTGGTTAACTCTTCTCACATCATCCAGTCTTCTCTCTCTCTCATTTTCTTCATTCATCAGCTCCTCAAAGTATTCCTTCCATCTGCTCAACACGCTCTGTCCACCTGTGAGTATGTTACCATTTCTATCTTTAATCGCCCTGACCTGTAGCACATCTTTCCCAGATCTGTCTCTCTGTCTAGCCAATCGGTAAAGGTCCTTTTCTCCCTCTTTACTGTCCAACCTCTCATACAATTCACCAAACACCTTATCTTTGGCCTTCACCACTGCTTTCTTCGCCCTGCGGTTCATCTCCTTGTACACCTGTCTACTTTCTTCATCTCTCTGACTGTCCCATGTCTTCTTTGCCTCCCTCTTCTTTTGAATACACTCCTGGACTTCTTGGTTCCACCACCAGGTTTCCTTATCCTCTTTCTTCCTTCCAGATGTCACACCAAGTACATTTCTAGCCGTCTGCCTTATCACTTCTGCAGTAGTTTCCCAGCAATCCAGTAGCTCTTCAACACCTCCCAGTGCCCGTGTTAACTCCTGCCTGAATTCCACCTTACAGTCCTCCTCCTTCAGCTTCCACCACTTGATCCTCGACTCTGCCCTCACTTTCCTCCTCTTCTTGATCTCCAAGGTCATCCTACAGACCACCATCCTATGCTGTTTAGCTACACTCTCCCCTGTCACTACTTTGCAGTCTCTGATCTCTTTCAAACTGACCCTCCTGCAAAGAATATAATCCACCTGTGAGCATCTTCCTCCACTCTTATACATCACCCTGGGCTCCTCCCTCTTCTTAAAATAAGTATTAACTACAGCCATTTCCATCCTTGTTGCAAAATCTACAACCATCTGACCTTCAGCATTCCTCTCCTTGACACCATGCCTACCCATCACCTCCTCATCACTTCTGTTCCCTTCACCAACATGACCATTAAAATCTGCACCAATCATCACTCTCTCACCCCTGGGTACACTCTCTATCACTTCATCTAACTCACTCCAGAATTTTTCCTTCTCTTTCATCTTACAACCAACTTGTGGAGCATAAGCACTAACAACATTCATTATCACACCTTCAACTTCCAGCTTCAAACTCATCACCCTCCCTGACACCCTCTTCACTTCCAAAACACTCTCCACATACTCTTCCTTCAGGATAACACCTACTCCATTCCTCCTTTTATCCACACCATGGTAGAACAGTTTAAACCCCCCTCCAATACACCTGGCCTTATTACCCTTCCATCTAGTCTCTTGCACACACAAAATGTCAACCTTCCTTCTCTCCATCATATCAGCTAATTCTCTACCTTTACCAGTCATGCTGCCAACATTCAAAGTCCCTACTCTCACTTCCACTCTCCTCTCCTTCTCCCTCTGGACATGCCTTCCTCCTCTTCTTCTTCTTCTTTGGCCAACAGTAGTCCAATTTCCACCAGCACCCTGTAGGCTAACAACACTGGTGGCGGTCGTTGTTAACCCGGGCCTCGACCGATCCGGTATGGAATTCTGTATCGTTGTCCGCATATTGACTTGGCAAAGTTTTACACTGGATGCCCTTCCTGACGTAACCCTCCCCATTTACCCGGGCTTGGGACCGGCACGAAGAAATACACTGGCTTGTGCATCCCTAGTGGCTGGGTTATATTT
>JABMDN010017608.1:0-10414 GCA_017165825.1 Hepsetus odoe
ACACACACACACACACACACACACACACACACACACACACAGATGATACGCTCCAGATGTTTGAGTATCTCTCAGCAGCAGCTCGGCAAACACTGGAGGAAGAGAAATGGAGCTCTCCTCAGTTGCTTCCTTTCACAGAGGACGTTAAACATCTTCACTTGTATCTTGATGAGCAAGAACAGCATTATCATAAAATGCTGTTAACAGAGCTTCACCACAGCACTGGGATCAGTGGTCAAAGGTCACACTGACCCAAATCCTGCTGTTTAATCAAAGACGTGAGGGCGAAGTTTCTCAAATGCCAATGTCTGCATACACGTCCAGAGATGCATCAGAACCCCATCCAGATGAAGCTTGCTCTCTCAGAACTGGAAAAGAAACTGGCAACACTTCCAACGAATAGAGATCAGGGGTGAAAGAGGCAGGAAAGCTGCAGTTCTTCTAACTCCAACAATGAAAGAATCCCTGGACCTTCTTGTTGAGAACCGATGTAAATGTGGAGAACTTCAGGAAAACATCTCTCTTTTTGCACGCCCTTATGCAATGACCTGCTTTCGAGGCTCAGACTGCATCCGACATTTTGCCAAAGCTTGTGGAGCAAAAAATCCAAGTGCGCTAACTTCCACAAAGATCAGAAAACAGATTGGTACCCTATCAGAAGTGTTAAACCTGAGCAATGCAGATCTGGATCAGTTGGCCAATTTTCTAGGCCATGACGTTCGTGTACATCAACAGTTTTACCGCTTACCTGAGGGCTCCTCCAACTAGCTAAACTGAGCACAATCCTTCTGGCATTTGAGGAAGGACGCTTAGCAGAATTCAAAGGGCAAAGCCTTGATGACATCAACATTGACCCCAATGGTATGATTTACTACATAGTTCTCTGTTCTGCCAAAAAGAGATTAGCAAACTGAACAAAACTGTCTTGCTATATTTTTACACAGATGTTTTAAACTGCATGCTGTCAACTGTGAATTATTGCATTGAAATTTCTTTCCTTTAGAGCCAGCTACATTAGACAGTGAATCAGAAGAGCCTGAAAGCAGGATGAAGGGTATATCTCAATCTTTTTTTTTTTTTGTATAATCCTTACGGTAAACATAGGTCATTGTAAGTTTTCTTTAAATATCTGAATTGTTTGCATTCCTAGTGCCAGTTATTTTTTCATTTTCTCTTTATAATCTCACTTTTAGAGTGTGATGCAGCTTTGTTGAAACCTCAAGATGGGCAAGACCCAGGGCAAGATAATGTCATGGCATGGCAAATTCCAAGGGCAGAAAAAAGAAAGAGAGGTAATGTCATCATACAAAGAGCCATTATTAAGTATTGAAAACATTTAATCTATTTATTTAAAAACCTTGTACATGCTAATGACTAAAGCCCATAATGAAAAGTAATTTTCAGTGGTTACTGCATAGTATAGCTGTCACGGTGTGGTGTTGAGAGCTGGACGCCAACGCAGAGCCGAGAGCTTCGTACTGAACTTTAATGACGGATAAAGTGCACAGAACTAAACATATTAAACATAAGTGTAAAACATAACAAATAATCTCACAGTGTGCACACAGAGTGACCAGCGCTCTGCTCCGATTCACTGGGGCTTATAACGCCGGCCCCCAATGAGGCTCACCTGGCACCCAAGCTTAGATGTGCACAATCAGAGCAGGGCGCCCTCTACTGGCGCCGGACCGTTACAGTACTACTAGGTCCTCGGGATCAGCCTGAGATATAATATAGCCTAGATTTATGTATTTTAGTTGAACTGCTTTAGAAGTGAAGTAAAAGTGACTATTTTTCATTGTGAATGAAGCACAGCACACAGTGAGACACAAGGAAACACTTCTTCTGGGTTTAACTGAGACACTCCATGCAGCAGTGTGCTGTAATATCCGGCACCCCAGGGAACAGCTTTGGAACTGTGCCAAGACTCAAGAAACGCAGGGTGACCTACTAGTCTGGGATTCAAACCCATGATTCTAATCCAGGGGCCTTTTCCTTATTGACTAGGACACTGTGTCTTTATTAATGTAATCTCCAAACATCAGATTAATTTGCAAGCCAAACATTTGGCTTAATGATCTATTATGATCTCTTAGAGAAGGGTAGCAGTGACCTTTTGTTTAGGGACTAGGCCCGAGGATCAGAAGGTCATGTGTTTGAATCCCAAACCAGTAGGTTACCCTAGGTACCCTTGAACAAGATTCCATACCCATCACTGCTCCTTGGACACTTAGCAGCATGGTGTGTGTTGGTGAAAGCAGAGGTTGTATTTAATTGTTTTTCACTGTGTGCTGTGCTGTGTTTCACAATGACAAATAGTCACTTTCCCTTTCACAAGTTGTAACAGTAGTGAATCTCTGGAAATACAACTACAGCCAGGTATTTGTGAATGCTCCAGCAGGTTTCACCTAATGGCAGTTGGACAAAATGAGTAGCTGTATATAGTGTTTTTGTTCTGTTGAACAAAATGGTCATAGAATTTTCTTGTCTGGTGCATTTAAATTGTTTAATTGCTTCAACAAGATCATGTAATTTAAATTAAATAAAAAATACCAATGATTATGCCAGGCATGAACTCATTTTTTTCCTCATTCCAGAGTTTGATGCACCAATGTCTCTACCACAAGGGGAAGATAACATTGAGAAAAATCTCTCTTCAGAATTAAACAAAAATGTGAGAGGTAAGGTCATCCAGTGATTTGTACACAGAGTTGATTTATTGGGCCACTCACCATTTTCCAGGCATTCCTTTCCACTTGGGAAGGACTTACTTGAGTAGGTTCAGACATATAAAAGAGATTAAATTAAGGAAATAATGCAATTCGTCTTCTTCTTCTTCTTCTTCTTCTTTCGGCTGCTCCCTTTTAGGGGTCGCCACAGCGGATCAACTGTCTCCATTTCTTCCAATCTTCTGCGTCTTCCTGCTTCAAACTGACCACCCGCATGTCCTCTCTAACCACGTCCATAAACCTCCTCTTTGTCCTTCCTCTTCTCCTCTTTCCTGACAGCTCCATCTTCAACATCCTCCTCCTGATAAACTCCTCATCTCTCCTCTGGACATGTATTAACTACAGCCATTTCCATCCTTTTCGCAAAATCTAAAACCATCTGACCTTCAGCATTCCTCTCCTTGACACCGTGCCTACCCATCACCTCTTCATCGCCTCTGTTTCCTTCACCAGCATTACCATTAAAATCTGCACCAATCACCTCTCTCTCTCCCCTGGGTACACTCTCTATCACTTCATCTAACTCACTTCAGAATTCTTCTTTCTCTTACATCTCATAACCAACTTGTGGAGCATAAACACTAACAACATTTATTTTCACACCTTCAACTTCCAGCTTCAAACTCATCACCCTCCCTGACACCCTCTTCACCTCCAAAACACTCTTCACATATTCTTCCTTCAGGACAACAACTCCCCCATCCCTCCTTCCATCCACACCATGGTAGAACAGTTTAAACCCTCCTCCAATACACCTGGCCTTACTACCCTTCCATCTAGTCTCTCACACACAGAAGATCAACCTTCCTTCTCTCCATCATATCAGCTCATTCTCTACCTTTACCAGTCATGCTGCCAACATTCAAAGTCCCTCCCTCACTTCCACTCTCCTCTCCATTCTCTCCTCCCTCTGGACATGCCTTCCTCCTCTTCTACTTCTTCTCCTTTGGCCAATTATAGTCCAGTGTCCACCAGCACCCTGTAGGCTAACAGCACGGGTGGCGGTCGTTGTTAACCCAGGCATGGACTGATCCGGTATGGAAGTCTGTTGTCTGCATATTGATGTGGCAAAGTTTTACACTGGATGCCCTTCCTGACGTAACTCTCCTCATTTTTCCGGGCTTGGGACCGGCACGAAGAAATACACTTGCTTGTGCATCCCTAGTGGCTGAGTTGATGGAAATACAGCACACTGGGTTATGTTTGCACACAAGTAATGCCAGTTGTTTTTCATCGTCTCTTTATATTCTCACTTTTAGAGTGTGATGTAGCTTTGTTGATACCTCCAGATAGCCAAGATCCAAGGCAAGATGATGTCATGGCATGGCAAATTCCAAGGGCAATTAAAAGAAAGAGAGGTAATGTCATCATGAGAAGAAGTAATTTTCAGTGGTTTAAAAAAAACATACTTCATTTATTAGTTTATTTCAAACCACAACAACATTCTAATTTACTAATAATTCTAATAATTACGACCGCAATTACTTCCAAATTTATTTTTGCCTGAAAAGCATAGCTTGTTCTAGGAACATGACTAGAACTGACATGCTTAGGCATTCACAGTGCTGCAGAGAAATATATTTCCTTTACAAAAATTCTGCCTGTATAGTTTGTAAATCAACATTTTAGAACTTAAGGACAACACTGTCAGGTTCAGATTTCAGATACAAAGCTTTCACGTTTCAGTTAAAACCTGATAAAAGAGGGGAAAATGGCCTCAGGGAGTTCAACATTGATTTTTTCCTTATTATTTGATTTATTGTAGTTATGTGGAGAAATTAAACATTACTTTAATTTAACATTACTAATTTCTTGAACATTTTACCAAACTTTGCTTCAATTTAAATTTATTTTACAAAGCTGGAAGTCTTGGAATTGCTGTGTTTCCTCCTATTTATGCTTTAATGTCCCAGTGTTTCTTTTATTATTAATAAAACTCTCAGATAGTGAAGATTTTATTCCCAGTTTTTTTGTCAGAGACTGTTTTTAAAGAGATTGGAGTGATGACATGGTAACGTCTTTGTTGCTGTATTTGTTTTTGAAACATTGCAGAGTATATTAATGGTTAACTACTGTTAATTACAGCAAAATCTTTTATTCTGCAAGTCATGATGCCATTTGTCAAAAACTATTTTTAGCTATATGAGGAATGTATGTTTTGAAATGCAGCGTTTCTGAGCCCTGTTTGGAGGGAAAACTGTGGAAATCCATCCGTGCAGCGTTTCTGAGCCAAACAGGGAAACTGAGAGAATCATCGCTGCTGACTTTCAAAGCTCCTCTTTTGAACCTTTTCATTTTTCTTCACATCAAATCTTTTTAAAGCTCATTGGCAAAGATTGGTGGCATGACCTTTATCAGTCCAACTTTATTACGACCTTCAACAATCTAAGAAAATTGTCTTCACAAACCATCTTCCTTCCTGTTCTTTTCTAGATTACATCGACTTGGCTGAAAGCTTTTAGTGGATGCTTTTTCATCTTATTTGGGATATGGGTTCATGTGCTTTTTTCTGCTATTATATCCCGTTACTGCAGCTCAGCATGGGATCTTCTGGGATCTCCTGGGATCTCCTGGAGTTCTTTATCTGTATGTACTTTTGCAGGTCACGGTGCCCTGGTGGTATGTGTAGTGCCACAGTGTGAAAGACTAGATTCTACTCTTTCGTTTCTATTGAAACTTGCCCTTGAGCTTTCTGGTTTGATACTGGCACCGCAGTGGAAAATGGAACAGTGTGCAGCCCTGAGGAGGGAGGGAAGGAAGGAGAGACAGGGAGAGAGAAAGGCAGACAGACAAATATAACACCTCAGTTAACCCCGAACTTTCACCCCGAGGGAGAGAAACTTCCAGAAAAGCTGCTTCCTAAACTGGCTCCAGGCCAGAGGCCGTGTGTAAATCCCAGCCCAGCAGGCTGAATAAGCGCACCCCGTCTCACTCCCCCACTCCACTCCAACACCTCATCACGGCCACTGTGCTCCATTCTCCGCTGCCCTGGTTCTCGTGCTGGGTTCCTGATTTTGGAACCAGTGCACGCTTTTTCACAGCACCGATCTGGTCCATAAACTTAGTTTTTAAACACACACAAACACACACACACACACACACACACACACACACACACACACACACACACACAAACATTTACAGCATTCAGCAGACGCTCTTCTCCAGAGCGACTTACAACAGTGCTTTGTTTCCACATTAGATCATCATCTTAGACCAGTAACTGCTGATTAGCTAGTACCACCTAAGAACAAACTAAGAGCCCTTGTGACAAGTATATACACTACACCCTTTTTTTTTGACAGGAAAGAGAGAGTAGAGTTTAAGGAAAGAAGGAGCAGGGGTAGAGAGAGGAGAGAGAGTAGATGTTTTTAAAGGAAAGAAGGAGCAGGGGGAGGAGAGTAGAGGTTTTTAAGGAAAGAAGGAGCAGGGGGAGGAGAGTAGGAGAGACAGTAGATGTTTTTAAAGGAAAGAAGGAGTAAGGGGAGGAGAGTAGATGGTTTGGGAAGGCGGACGAGAGTAGAGGTTTTTAGGAAAGACGGCGCAGGGGAGGAGAGTAGAGGTTTTTAGGAAAGACGGAGCAGGGGAGGAGAGTAGATGGTTTGGGAGGGATTAGTCCCTCAGAAACTCCGTGAACAGATGGGTCTTTAATCTACGTTTGAAGACAGCGAGGGACTCAGCAGATCTGACCATCAGGGGGAGTTCGTTCCACCACTGAGGAGCCAGAACTGAGAAGAGTCTTGATGCGTGTCTTCCTCTGTTTTTCAACGGTGGAGGTTCAAGACGAGCAGAGCTTGATGGTCTGAGGGGACGAGAAGAGACGATGTTTAATTAGAGTCGACAGGTAGGATGGTGCAAGGCTGTTAGTAGCCTTGTAAGAGTTAAAGTTTTAAACCTGGTACGAGCAGCCACTGGGAGCCAGTGCAGATCCCGCAGCAGAGGAGTGGATGAAGAGAACTTGGGATGGTCGAAGACGAGTCTAGCGGCAGCGTTTTGAATCAGTTGTAGTGGTCTTGTTGCCTTCAGTGGAAGACCTGCTAGAAGAGAGTTGCAGTAGTCCAGTTTAGAGATGACCAGGGACTGGAGCAGCCCTTCACCTGTAGAAATATCAGTAATGAAGCACATCATCAGTTCTGCACATTTCTATTCGTACCTTCCAAGCCAAGCCCGGAGCACATGCTCATTTCATTTAGAAAGTCTACCGTATTGGGAATTTGTGTGTGTGTGTGTGTGTGTGTGTGTGCGCTCCAACTGAAGCCCCACACCCTTACTGGACATATGAGAGCTCTGATGGCAGTAGACCTGCTGCTGGAGTCTCTGAACTTCTCCTCCTCCTCCTTCTTCTCCTCTACAGCTGCAGTTTCTACACAGGACTCTTCCAGAGCAGGACTTTAACTCTGTCCCACTGAAGGAGGACAGTTTGATACTGGAAGAAAGTTCCTCCTGCTGGAGTCTCTCTCACACTGACCCTGTAAGAACCTTCTTCTTCTCCTCTGCAGATACACTTTCTACACGGGCTGAGTTTTACTGTCTTTATCTTCAACAAAATAAACCTTTAATAAGGAACAGGTTCATCCTCAACACTTTCTTCATGAAGAGAAGATCAGTGTGAAGAACAGAACCTCTAAACTGCTTTCATTATTATTATTATTATTATTATTATTGTTATTATCATCAACTTCTTTATTAATATTGTCATTTTAGGAAGATTATTAAACATCTTATTGAAGATCTGAAGGTTCAGCTGAAAATAAACCAAAAAAACCAGGAGCAGCGCTGTACTGATCCCAACCCAACCAATCAGAATGAGATGTGAACTATGACTCAATGGTACCAACCAATCAGAACTGTGTCTGTCTAAATCAGGGGTGTCCAAACGTCTTCCACCAAGGTCCATGTGTGGTCAGATACCCAAACAGCGGGCCCCTCCCTCCAGGTGAGGTCCGTCCTGCCTCACCTGAACTAAATCAGTCAGTCTCCAGCTCTGCTCTGTTTCTGTTGTGCTTGTTGTGTAAATAACTTTGGGTCGTGAACCGATTTTCCCACCGTGTCTGAAAGTTTCTACACTCACTGTCTGTCCTGTTTCTCTGGGGTTCTCATGTTCAGCGCGCTGTGGGAGATGTTTCTTTCCTGAACTGTGTTCTGTAGAGAGACTGACTGCCTTCATCAGCTCAGGAGCATCGCTCAGAGTTCAAACCTAGAACCGCAACAGCGCCAGGTTTCACAGCAGGGCGAAGTTCTGGAATAGTTTTGGGGCGAGATGTTAAAAGTAGATCATGGGCTGCTGTTTGGAAACCCCTCCAGTAAGGGTCTCTGGTGCACTATTACAGAAATAAAGATCACAGAAAGATGAGATTGTGGCCTAATGTGTTCTTCAGATCTCCACATTCACTCCTAAACCTCGTAACTCCACCTGAGCCAGAATGTTTTACAGACAATATCAATAATGTAAGAGACAGAAAGAAAGACGTGGTGTTTTACCTGCTGGAGGACTTTCTTCATCTTCTACTCTTTGATCTTCAGGATCAGTAAAAGAGTCTGTGTGGGTCAGGCATAAAAGAGTGGAGGTGTTTTTAAAATCTTCAGGACTCTTTCAGTTCCTCCAGAGAAAGATCATTTACTGTGTGTGTGTGTGTGTGTGTGTAGGTCATGAACAGGTGTGCCCACTGTGTCCTGCTGCTCATTACAGTCACTACAGGTAAGATCTACACTCTCACTGCTCTCTTTCTCTTTACTTTCTGCTGGATTTGAATCTTCAAACACAATGTACATTGTGTGGCCAAAAGTATATGGACACATCAACAACACTCCTCTGAGTTTAATGTCCCAAATCCAAAATCACGAGAATTAAACTGTGATGAACTGGCAACCTGTCCAGGGTGTTTGACCGTCTTTGATCTTATTAGCACTGAGATCATCTCTAACACCCTCATGAGACGAGTCAGGACAAGTGAGATGGACAAGGAACAAATGAGTGAGGTGTCCATTAAAACGATTCCATACAAAAGGCTTTTAGTTTAACCCCAAACCTTTATCTCCTCCTCTTTTTCTGTGTCTGAATCAGCTGTTCCTCCAGTGGAGGTGGAGATCAATGGTCCTGCTACCCTCCCCTGCTCTGGGAGATGTGCTGGTGTGGTCAGATGGACCTTCTTCCATAAACCCTGTGATGCTCTGATTCAGTGTGATCAGACTTCATGCAGATCAGTGGAGGGTTTTCAGATGATCCATGATCAGTACCTGCAGGGAGATCTCTTTCTCACCATCACTGAAGCTGATTTCAGTAAGAGAGGTCTCTACACGTGACTGTGATGGTAAAGACATCTGTGATGTTCAGCTTCTGATTGAACGTAAGTGTCCATCTGTCTCCTTCACTGAATATTGAGGACAGACTCCAGAGGTTTGAGTTGAACACTTTGGATCAGAGTTGATGATGTTTTTCTCCTCAGCCTTGAAGACCACAGTTCAGGTAAAGGCTGGTGAGTCTCTGGTCCTGGATTTGGACGTTCCAGAGGAAGTGGAGGTTCTTTATAACCACACAGGTGGATCAGAACCATCCAGTGTTCAGATCTGTATAGTGCGTGGACGCTCTACACACCCAGAGTGTCCCCTGGTCTTCATCTGAGAGGAGTGACTCCATCTGACAGTGGAGTTTATACTGTGAAGGACAAAAAGAACAATGAGGTCATTAATATCTACAGAGTGATCGTCCAAGGTATGAAGTTAAATCTGTAATTACAGACTGAGCAGCTCTTTCCTGAGAGTGTTTCTGTTTGTGAAATGTGATGTTTCTGCAGTTGTTACCAAACAGGGAACTCTGTAGGACACAGTCTCAAAGACCTTCTGCCAAACTTGCAAACCATTGTCCACCAAACTGCTGCAGTTTAGTTGTGAAGGTTTCTAGACCAATGATTCTCAAAATGTCTTCATACAAGATAAAAAGAAAAGTTACCAGCATATTTCCCCAAACCAAACTCCTTACTGTTAACATCCAACACTGTAGCCTTGGTAACACTGCAGACAGGGACATGTCCCTGCAGTCATCACAGGAGAGCCTGTGGTTAGAAATAGAGCTCACAGCTTTAATACTGAAGTTTCTGTTTGTGTGTAGATGATCGTCCATGTCAGGGAGGTGGAACACCAGTGTGGGTGACTGTATTGCTGCCAGTTGTCCTTCTGGCTGTGTTTGTGGAGACAGTGGTGATTGTGCAGCAGAGGCGAGAAATTCAACTTCTTCGTTCTGGATCAGGAATGAATGGGGATGTTGATCACAGTGAAACTGAAATGGTTGAACAGTCTCCAGAACAGAGCTGATCATCCTGCAGTAATCAAGAGGAAGAAGTTTGAGATCTCTTCCAATCTCTCTCTCTCTCTCTCTCTCAATTGTTCCTCTGCTCCCTTTAGGAGATTTGTATGAATGTGGGTCGTTATCAGTGTGGTGTCTTCCATCTCCTGTTCACTTAAAAGACTGCATTGTGGTTTTATTCCTCCAGTTCACCATCGTTCTCTGAAGCTTCTGCTGCTGCTGAGATGCTGTTTTATCTCTTTCTTTTAACCCTTAAAGTATTATTTTTCATTTGGAACTAAGGGAGAAGGAGTCAATTATACTTACAGTCAACCACAAAGTGTTTAGATGTTCCGCCCACATGGAGCTCCAATAATGGAGATGATAGAGTTTGGAGAGGATA
>JABMDN010017611.1:0-11918 GCA_017165825.1 Hepsetus odoe
CATGTTGGGTTGCAGTTTCTCTGGAATTTCTGCAGAAATCTTAGACTGGTGGAAATATTTCTTTAAGGTATGATCTCCATGTCAAGTATAAAGTGCAGAATGCCATTTGTTGGCTGAGCAATTATACAGCTCTGAAAAAGAACATTATGGCTGGGTGTGAAGTCAGGCCTTAGTTACTTATTCAAAGTGAATGTGGATGAACTAAAGGCAAGGAGCAGTGATCTGTTGTGATATGCTGGTCTGTTGCAATTGCAATATAGTATTCTTGAAAGCCTTATTCTGTATAAAATAGCTCTAAATATTTATTGAATCTAACAATAATCCTAAAAAGACAGATACTGCATGTTAGTGCATACAGAGGAACAGTGTGATCAGTCCTGTGATAAGACAGGCCTGTTAACAAAGGTGTTGATTAGAGCCCAATGTTTGAAACTGATGTTTCTGAAGTGCCACATTTGATAATAGCAAGAAATTTATTCTGAAATCATAGGAAAATTTTAAATGGCTTAGTTTTATTCAGTGAGATTGATAATGCAAATATTGCCTGAATATCTGCAGGATTTGATTGCCATCCAAATCTGTTACATCAATTACTTTTAACAGGCCACACTTTCTCATATTATTTTTCTTAATGTGGCTTTTACCTGGCAGACTGACACTTTACACAAAATGTCTAGCTAAGACCTCCCTATCTCTTAAGATACTTGCTGACAAAGCATTATGTAAGGCTTTTAGCCCAAACCTTGGAGCTCTGCCCTGCAGCTGAATGAACGTGGATTTTGGACCAGTAATCTTTCCAACAAACAAATTCAGTCTCTGTCCTCAAGTGAACAGAAGGGGTTTGATTTCTTAAAGTGCTAAAATCAAATCGTTGTTACATATATTCTCTGTATGAAACCTAATACCTTTGATGTCTCATTGGTTAAAAAAAAAGACATGGCCAAAGGTGCACACACCAGGTTTTTGGAATCAGTATTTTATAGGTCTCTGCTACTCTCTACTGACAAGTCTGTGAACTGCACACTGAACTTCTGCACTTTGAACACAGAAAACAGCATTCTCTTGATAAAATAATGTAAAGCTTACTGCATCTGAAAGAGGAAGGAAGTGGGAGAAAGAGAAGGAGAGAGAGAGCGGATGGGGAGATCAACCTTACTCTCTCATTCACACGTTGTTCTTGAGGAAATGGCAGTGTCACATGGGCTTAGGTGTTAAGGTCACTTTCCTCGATTTTGTCAACAGACTGTAATAGCGTACATGTCCACACAAACACACACTTGGCCACATGAGTGCATATACATGAGCATTCACACACACACACACACACACACCCTCATAGTAAAGTTCAATGATTAACTGTTAAGATAAAGAAAGCAGCAGAGAGGGATTCTGCAGTGAAGCTTAGAAGAAAGAGTGAAAGAACGAAATAAAGGAACTTGAGGGAAGAAAACATAGGAAGGACCAGCCAGTCCACTTCTCTCACTTCACATTTGTCTGACATTTCGAAATTCATTCCTTCATGGATGAGAGCTTGCAACAGCCTAGGAAGACAGAACTTAATGATGGCTCCTTCATGCCACTGCTGGGACTGGGTACATGGAAACCAAAGGTAGGATTACATTGTAGTAATGTGTGTATAGAGCAAGCATTCTCTGTCTGGACAGTATTACCCATATGGTGTTTGGTATGGTATTTTACCCAGCAGCGCTCTGGGTCTGGTATGACAGCTCTGTTCTGGGCCTAATCCTCAAATTGTGCAATAATATCTTTCCCACCAAATCAGAGTAAGTATAACAAAGATTAAGTAAATTCTTTAACCAAAACACCACTCAACGCTAATTTCATCCAGAATACCCCAGGCAACTTGGACCCAAACAAAATAAGATAGTAATTAACAAATGAGCGTTTTATTTATGTAAACTGAGAAATTAATATGTAGGTGAATGGCAGTCCTTCCACTGACTTTGATGAGGCAAAAAAAAAAAAAAAAAAATTCAGAAAAGGTTAAACTGCTCAAGTTATATTCAACGATAATATTCCCAAGTAATATGTACTGTGGCAGGAAAAATGTTTTAAAAAAAAAAAAAAAAAAAAAAAAGTATTACAGCAAATTAACCCGATGACTAGGCCCAGAATCCAGAATGCACAACAGCATTTTGCCATAGGCCAGAACAGCTCCTGCCTTTGAGTACCAAGGTCTGGCCCATGGTAAATACATTACTGAATTCATGGGGTACTTGTAAGGTAATGCACTTAATGCTCTTTGCAAAAATAATTTTTAGAGCAATTTTTTTTTGTTATGTACTGATAAAAAGTGCACTCAAGCCCACTGAAACTGTTGTAGAAATTAACTGCCATAAACCAATTTACAGCATGAACATTTTCTCTTTTAATCTCTCAGGACAAATACTAAAAAGTGTCTTTTGATTATCAGACCACAAGTTCAGAGCAATGTCAAGGGGCAGTTGAAACAGCAATAGCTGCTGGCTACCGTCACTTGGATACAGCATACAGCTATCAGAATGAGGTGGATCTGGGCAGAGCCCTCCACTCCAAGATGCAGCAGGGCATCATGCGACGCCAGGACATGTTTGTTGTAAGCAAGGTGAGTAAGGCGCCGTTAACCTTAAAGAAAAAAAAACATTTGAAAAGGGGCTGTTTTAAGTCAGATGCTGACATAAACCAATGATCCTTGGTGCAGCCCTTCTTCATGAATAATTAAAAAATCTCTGCAAATACATTAATGAAGCATTTACATTTTATTGTGTGCAGCTCTGGTGTACCTTTCATGCCCCTGAGGACATCCCTGCGTGTCTTGATAAATCTCTCAATGACCTGCAGTTGGATTACCTGGACTTGTACCTGGTGCATTTTCCTGTGGGACTAAAGGTTACACAACAGCTCTGCATTCAGATTATAGTCAAGAACAGAATGTTTTCTTTGACCAAGTATAAATTTTAATGGACAGGAAACATTTGTAAGAACCAGCAATCCAAGCATTTATATATATATATATTTTTTTTTTTTGTAGAGCAACCAGTAATTTACCCAATTTCTTAAGTCTACAAAAACTTTACCATCTTTAAGAATAAAGAGAAGTAAATTTTATTTAAGATCAAAGAGAGCGTAGATTTCAATTTAACTGCTCTTTCACAAACCAAAATTGTTAGAAAAGTTTAATGGAACAATCATTAAGATTAAATGTGGAAGTTTTTAAAGTTAGATCAGTTTGATGAACTACCGGTTTTGGTTTAACATTGGCCAACTAACACTTTTTGCTATTCAATTTTAAAAATAACACAAAAAAGTCATGGATTGTTATGGCAGAAACAACCATTTCAATGTCATGCTATATATGAAACACCAGAGCTTGTAAATGGAACAGAGGCAAAGGATTATGGCAGTTCTGGTGAGTTACAAGGAAAGGGTAAACTACTGCTGCATAATATAAAAATTATCTTGATAATAAAAATACACTCAGATTTTCAGCCAGCAAGAAGATGCAACATGTCTTCTTTAAGTCAGAGTTGTTCGCAGGAAAGTATCATTTAAACCCTTAATTAAACAATCTTTGAAAAAGAAATCAAGTCATAATTATGTATATAATTGAATTTCAGCCTGGGCCTGTGGTTTTTGTGAGTTTTATATGAACATAATCCTTATCATCACTGTAAGCCAGTCCAGAGGAATTATCTCTGTAAAAAGTATGTTTGGGGTCTAAATAAATATATATGAAAGGTAAGGAGCATGACTTTCGTAAACAGTTTTCAGAAATGGTGAATTTTTCCATGACTTTTAAAACGGTCCCATCCCTAATAAACACATGCCTTTATAAGACACAGGTGGACAGTCATGAGGAAGGTAGCGCTAGAACGGTGCAGAGCTTGATGTTCCTAACATGGACATAGGAGGTCTTGAAACCTTTTGTGAAGGTTTTTTAATATATTGTTGTCAGATAACTAGTGTTAAACACATGTTAACGTGATTGCTTGATATCAAGTTTGCTTACCACAGAAAACTGGTGATGATCTCTTTCCAATGAAGGACGGAAAAATTCTTACATCAGATATTGATTATGTGGATGTTTGGAAGGTAAGGCAACACTTGGATTTTAATCAATTTCCTGCAAACATGTTTTTGATTGTTACACAATGTCCTGTGCATGTTATCTGCCAGGGAATGGAGAACCTAAAGGCATCTGGAAAAGTCAGGAGTATTGGTGTTTCCAACTTCTCAATCCCGCAGCTTGAGAGGCTGCTTTCTGTGGCCAAGGTCCCTCCAGCTGTCAATCAGGTACTGATTCAATGTCAACGTGATACAGTGTCCAGCATTTGGTTTTCTAGGACATGGCATCTCAATACAGTAGTGTTTAGATACATAGTTATGAAGAGCATTTACAAATAAACATACTTTTATCTGCAGGTAGAGCTTCATCCATACCTGGTGCAGTCAGATCTGATTGAATATTGCAAGTCGAAAAACATTGCTCTTACGGCCTATAGTCCTTTTGGCTCACCAAACAGACCAAAAGAGTTGTGAGTCTGTACCTGACTTTACAGAACTTATGTTGTTTGATTTAAACTGAAGCACTGAAGGAAAAGTAGCACAAAGTTGCATTGCAACTTGAAGAGGTTCTTTTTTGTGGTATATAATAGAGGATAGTGAACTTTAATATCAGTCTAAATATCTTCTTCTGGACAAATGAATTAAACTCTACCATCAACAATCATGCAGGCAAAAAGAAGACAAAGACCCTGGAAGGCTGCTGGAGGACCCTCTAGTTGGGGAGATTGCTGCAAAACACAGACGGACTCCTGCACAGGTCATATATCTTTTCTAATGCAAATAGGGCAGACATGGTTGTGTGTGCATGCTGTACAGAGTGTGCTATGATGTACAGTAATTTCAGTGCTGACCCCTGAGTCTTGTTGCAGATTTTGCTAAGGTATCACATTGAACAGGATATTGCAGTAATTCCAAAGAGTGTCAAGCCAAACCATATTCTGGAGAACACAAAGGTAACCTATCTTAATTCAGTCTCAGCACACAAGTTATTATATGCACATTCTTCCTGATTATTTGTACATGGAAAATGTCAATGCAAAAAATGACTACTTTACATTTGCACACTATAATGAGGTTAAAGAATTAATGTCAAGAGGTAAAGGAAGCACAGTAGAACAGTTTTTCCGTATCCCTTTTTACCTTTAAATGAACCTATTCAAAAACTAAAAACTATGAAGCATAGCCCACAGAGCTGTTTTACTCAAGAGTAGTGTCTTGTACAAAACTAAATGCAGATTTTTGACTTCTACCTGGATGAGGAGGATATGAGTGCTCTCCGATCTCTGAATCGGGGTTGGAAGGCCTGCCTAATAGAACAGTAAGAATATATTCTTGTTGCCAAATAAACCACTTAAACCACTAAAGGTTATACCAGCCATAATGCTTTTATAACAGTTTGATCCAAAATACATTTCCTAACTCAACAATAATGTCTTATTTCCCAGATTGGAGTCTCATCCTTTCTACCCCTTTGCTGAAATGCATTTAGCATAGTCTGGCTGAGAAAGAGGGGAAGCTGTCTCGGATGTGACATTGCTTCAACACTACTGCAACACTGTTGCAGACCAATTAATTTTACTCTTTGTACAAAAACAGTTTTTTCTTCTGGACTACACTGGGATTGCAGTTTACACAGTGATAATCTTTTTGTGAATTTTGTGAATTAAACCTTTTTAAATAACATGGCATGTTTTAATGTTTTAATATTATACTGAAAAGGCCAGCTCAAGTTAGTCCACAAACTGCTGTTAAAAAAAAAGTGCTATTAAATGTTAATTGCAACTGCAAGCATTACACATAGTCTGGCAGTGGAAATATTTGTGCTTTGAAAAGTTCACCAGCAGCTTGGTAGAGACAAGCACATTACTTCTACAAAGAGTCACCTCCAAATTATCATGTTAATGCAGCCAACAGAATCAAAATCAGCCATTCAATACAATATCCACTCCTCCATTAGCAAGTCACAAATACTGATCTCAGATCAGCTTAGCTTGTTCCACATCTTGAGAAGATTCACACATCTGCCCTCAGGGCATGTTAGAAAATTGCAGAGCATCCTACTTATCTGTCCTGTCCCTGACTGGAATTCTGCTTATTTCTCCCCCTCTGTCCTGTCTTGTTCTGCTCCATTCTGCAAGACTGTTGAGGTTGTACAGTGCACACACATGCTGAAGCTCCAGCAATGTATCTAGGCAGGCTGGGTCCCATCACCCATTGGCCCTTCTCTGGTACAAATACCTGAGTGTTTTCAGAGAAGTCCATGTGCTCCCAAGTGTAGCCTCCCATCACATAGATTTTGCCATTCCATACGGCTACAGCAGCCTCACTGTTGGGATATCGAAGTGGAGTTATTCTACTCCACTGATCAGTCTGCGGGTCAAAAGCCTCCACTTCCAAGACATCAAAGCGCTCCATGCTGTTCTCACGGTCATCACTCCCCCCAATTACATATATTTTGTCCTGCAAGGATGTCATGCAGTGCCAGCCTCGAGCCAATGTCATGGCCTGCCGCTCTATCCATGCGTCACTGGTGCTCGGGTCATAACTAAGCATGTCACGTCGGTAAGGCCCAATCTGATAGTCATGGCCTCCTGAGATGTAGATTACTCCTTTGTGCGTTGTGCCCGCATGGCCATATGTGAATCTAAAAAATTATACATATTACTGGTTAGAGAAGAAAGAAAACAATAAGATGCTCTTACAATAACTTGTAAAAAGGTTATTTCAGAGAGCTAACCAAATTCTGTAAAATGAACAAAGAGAACAGAAATGACCTAGGCAGTCCTGCTACATAGGCCCAGTAATCCTCGACAGGATGGTAGACTTCTACAGATGAAAGTGCACCACTATCATTGCGTCCTCCAACAGCAATCAGGTACTCCGCCATGGTACCCAGATAGAAATCCACCCGCCGCTGATTCATGGAAGCACCCTACAGCAAACGTACAGAAAATACTAACAAACTGTGGCCATATGCTCTTAGGCAGCAGTCCCAAACCTTGTTTGCATCATGGACCGGTTTCATGTAAAACAGCATTATCACAGACCAGCATAGAACCAGCTAAAAACAAAGTGCTTAAAAAACATGTTTGTTTTTTTTTACTCATTTTTGCTAGCTTGTGGGCTTAATTTTTTATTTATCATCACATGCCGTATCATGTGATCAAGACGAGCATTTTTTCTAAATAAAAAAGTCTTTTAGACTCTGATAATCAGTAAAATATTTTTTATATCACTATTTCTGTGCAGCCCGGTACAAAATGACCCACAGACCAGTACCGGTGGTTGGGCACCACTTCTCCAAGGGATAGACTTGAAGTGATAGTTTGGCAATCCCACATATTTTCCTTTTTCTACAACATAAACAGGTTATACAATATTGAAAGAAAGTCCACATGCAACAACATTGTTAAGCAATCTGGAGAGTCTTATAACTCATCATACTTTAGGGCAATGGTGTCAAACATAAACCTTAACTCTTCATGAAACTGCTTACCTTGATCCATGTGTTGTTGCGCGGATCGTACCGGTACAGTAAATTACTTGCTGCGCCTGCCCCATTGTCCCTTGAAGAGCTTCCCCCTGCAGTGAAGATGAATCCGCCAAGCACTGCCACGCAATGGTGACTCCTTTGAGCTGGCAACTGGGTCTCCACCTCCCATGCCCCTGCTTCCTCATCCAGCCAGCACACCTCAGTACTAAGCTCCTCCCCACGCTCATAGACCTCCCCTCCAACAAGCAGGAGTCGCTCTACCCCACCTCTTAACTTTGAGTGGGCTGTCTGCAACAAAGGCTGGGCACTGACACGTGCATGGTAGCCAAGCGCCTCCTCGATTAGAGCCTCGCAGTTGGAATCTGAAGGCAGGAGGGAGCGTACAGTTGGTAAAACATGCTCCATCAGCACCTCTGGGGGGATCAGGGCAAAGCGAATGTGAGACAGAAGCTGGCGGGCAAATGCTGGTCGCTCAGGTCTCTGGCTAAGCCACTGCAGGGCAGCTTGAAGGAGGGCCTGTTCACTCTCATACTGCACCTGCTCACTCGCAAGGTATGAGCACAGCTTAGACAAACGCACGTCACGCAGGAACTCCGGCGTGAAGGATAGTGTGGAAAACCTCTCCAAGATGAAATTGTCTATGAAGGCATCAAGCCTGTCCAGGCTATAGAGAAAGGCCAGCTCCTGTAAGTAAAGGTAATTCTCCTCACTCACCTCCTTTTCCAGGTACTGGCAACAGAAATCTACTGCCCGCCACACCTGCAGCAGATGAGCAGTCTCCAGCACATAGTCAATGTTTCCACCATTCAGAGGTAACTCACCACTATACAAGAAGTCCACAACTGCTTTGACACCAACGTAGGAGGCTCCCACCAGCTCCACCTCAGCTTGGCGCTCCTCTCGCATGCCAAGGGTGAACATGGCTTGGAAGTAAGGGCTGGAAACGGCCAGTAAGGCCCGGTGGGCAGGAACTCTCTGTTCATTAGCTACCAAAACCACGTCACACAGCTGACCACACTCTCTCTGTTCATTTAAACCCTGCAGGAGATAGCTAGCTTGGTCTGCCCATCGATATACCTATTACAATAAAAGAGAGATGGAGGTAATTGTGGTACTTTTCAAAACAACTCAGGATGCAGAAAAAGAAAAGTTTCTAAATGCAAATCTCAGAGGCCAATACCACATGGTGCACATTTTTGCACTGACCCTGTACTCTATTGACCTGAACCCAATGATTAAAGGAACAGGTTGGCAATAATTCAGATCTGAACAATCTTCCATTAACCCACATGTAGCCAAAACAAATTTGGAATGAAGATTTAGCTTTTTTAGATCATAACTGGAACTAAGAGGCTAAAGTTCCTATAACACTAGAAGTCTACAGTCCCACAAATTGCTTAATAAAGTAAAAAAAATTATTTTGATAAAAATATTTGTGCTCCAGTTATGTGCATTCTGGGGTCCCCAAGGGCTTGATTAAGATTCACCATTTTTAAAAGTCTCAAAAGAATTTTGACCGTAGACTTGCTGATGAGGAAAATATACCTTTGATGACTCGCTGATCCGGTGTGGGCGTAAGAGACGAGTTTGCCTCCCAGCATCCATCGTGTCATCTCCCTCTAAAACTATCTACAATAAAGGAAAATAAAAAGAGGAAATTTCAGATTCACTTGTCACATGTCTATAGAGGGTGGCAACTTATTAAAGTAAAATTCTTAACAAATAAAATAGAAAGATATGCAATATTTCAACCATTTAAATGACATATCACTTGTAAAATCTCCCCCTTTGAACTGAGAAAGATGTGAAGCCATTAAACGTTTTTCAGCTTAAGTTATAAATTCAATAACATTTATCACTTTGACATTACTTGTCAAACATGTAATACCTCATGGTTCAATACTGAAACAACACAAATGTGGTAAATGGTTGAATACCTTTGTATCAGTTTGGAATTACTCAAATAAACAAATGACCTCATGCATCAAAAACTGCTTGTTTACACTAATTATATATATATATATATATATATATATATATATATATATATATATATATACACACACACACACACACACACACACACACATATGTGCGCTCTAAAGTATTGCAATAAACATGTCTTTCATGCAATCTTATAATTTCCTAGGTTTTTCCCAGTTGCGAGTTCCATTCTTTGGCTCCTCTCAGCAGTGATGTGCCCATCCTGTCCTGTGGTGGTCTGGCTAAGCGGTGGCTAGTTCCTGGATGGAGAATGGGCTGGATCCTCATCCACGATCGCAATGATATCTTTGGGCCAGAGGTGACCTAATCATTTTCTTTTCTAGATCTTCTATGAGATTATGCTTACAGTATGCTTACATTGCACCTTGATTTTTTTCTTAGATTCGAGAAGGTCTTGTGAAGCTCAGCCAGCGCATTTTGGGTGCCTGCACCATTGTTCAGGGGGCACTAGAGTGCATCCTTAATAACACCCCAACAGAATTCTACCAGAGCACAATCAGCTTCCTCAAGGTAAGAAGAGGCTTGAGTGTGAAGGAACAATCACGTCTGTGATGAGGATGAACATGGCTTTCTAACACTTATCTTCTCCAACAGTCAAACTCAGAGATTTGTTTCTCAGAGCTGGCCACCGTTCCTGGTCTGAATCCAGTCATGCCATCTGGAGCCATGTACCTCATGGTGAGTTCCATTTTCTTTCTTGTACATGGTTAAATTTCAGTAAACAAAAATATGGACTGACGCAAACCGATCCCATTCATATACATCTACATTCTGTCCACATAGTAAATTTTAAGCACAAACAGCAGGCTATACTAATATGCATTTATGCCCAGGTCGGGATTGAAATGGATCACTTTCCAGAGTTCCACAATGATGTGGATTTCACTGAGCGACTGGTGACCGAACAGTCTGTGTTCTGCTTGCCTGCTACGGTACTTAATCCTGCTCTTCTTTCAGATTTACAGATATACTTTGTATCTAAAGCACCATATTCATTTAACATTGGGGCAGTGGTGGCCTAATGGTTAGGGACTAGGCCCCAGGATTAGAAGGTTGTGGTATAAATAAACAATAAGAAAGTTCGAATCCCAGGCAAGTAGGTTGACCTGATGTGCCCTTGAGCAAAGTACCTTCTCCATCACTGCTCCCTGAACGCTTTAAATAGCTGCCCCCAGCTGCACGTGTGATACAGATGTTACAGATAAAGAGTAGAGGAAGCATATTGTTTTGTCTCACTGTGTCCTGTGCTGTGTTTCACAATGACAAATAGTCAGTTTCACTTACATAATGAGATTGCCATTCTTTTTTCATCTCCAGGCCTTTGAATATCCAAACTTCTTCCGGATTGTGGTAACCGTTCCAGAGGACATGATGGTGGAGGCATGTGGGCGGATCAGGGAATTCTGTGCACGCCACTACAGACCTCTCAGCCAAGAGAGCAATGACCTGGACCAATGAAAGGCTTGGCTGAACTCAAAAGCAGCTTGAAACCAAAGACTGAAGAATAACATGAAGAAGAGGATTTCACACATAAAAAAATATAGACGTGGACTTGAAGTTTGAACCTTTTTATTTATATTTTTTGTATGCACCAGTAAAGCTGTCATGTAAATCTTGTTTTTATCATTGTAACCTCATAGTAATCCCCCTTTTATATGACACACACCTGTTTTAAATCTATCCTGATAAAGGGGCCACATAAGTCACAGAGCCTACCATAATATAACCGACTCATAAGCAGGTACAAGTGCCCCATGTTGGGTTTCATATTCCAAACAGTGTTGCCTATTTGCTCAAGGACACACAGTATGCATCCATTATGTCTTAAGTATTTTTGAGCATTTCAGTGAAGCAGTACTTTGAATTTATGGTATTGTACTTCAATGTTTGCATGTTTAACCACAGTCAGGAACCTTCTTTTAAAAATACTATATTGATTTTCCCTGTATTATGTAAAAGCTATTTAAATAAAACATTTTCTAGGATAGGATATTAATGGTGGTGGATTTTTGAATGTCACCAATCACTCAAAACTTCTTGCTTTGAGGCAACAGCACTACACTGCACCAGCCGTAGTAAATTTTAAAACATGATGTTTCTTCACAGGTCACTAGTTACGCTTTAATTTTTCCCAAGATGTTAAATTCAGCAAATAAACAATAATTGTGCATTCAAACAGGTAGATTAGATGTTCTTATGTTCTTATTTATGCTGTGAAAATTAACTAAATATATTTTGATTATGGTATGCAAACACCTGCATTCAAATTTAGCCCATTTTAACAAAATAATTCTTTGTTAATCAATATGAATAATTGTTTATGTAATCTTACATAACAGAAATGTGGCAAAAAAAA
>JABMDN010017682.1:0-13747 GCA_017165825.1 Hepsetus odoe
GAGAGAGAGAGAGAGAGAGAGAGAGAGAGTTATTTACACGCTGCTATCAGATACAAATGATCTCATTGTTTTATTACTTCGATTGTAACAGAAATGTTATGATCTTGTATTTCCTCCTTGTAACATCTGATTTGCCTGCTTTTGTCTGGAGTGTGTTTTGCTGGTGGTCACTTTTAATTGCCGCTCGATCCTGACTGCTGTGATTGTGCTCTCGGTCCTACGGGCTGCTCCGCTGGGAGATCACCAGCACTGCTGCAGCTTCTCTCTCACTATCCCAGTTCACAGGTACTTCAGACAGAAACGGGAGAAAACAGAGCTGCCGGCAACAATGCTCAATCTTCAGACTAAACAAAATCCTCCTTTAATCCCATTTTATCCACAAAAAGGATTCAAATCGACGGCTTGGAGCAATCTGCTTTATTAAGACATTTATCAGATTTTTATGAGAGTTATTGTTTACTTCTATCATTACCGAGGAGAGATATTTCACTCTCTTCACTGATCTTACCTTCCGCAGTATTTATTTCGAAATTACAGCTCTATTCTGAAAAATTAATTTTGGACATTTACGTTTTAGCGAATTTTAAAGGTGTTTTTTTTTCTTCCATCTGCTGAAATAATTCCCTTCTTTACTTTGGGATTGGAAGAATCAATAGGTTTAACATATCCTTTCATGAGCTACAGATTATACCAAATAAATTACATTGGTGTAATTGGTGTAACTACAAGGCAAACAGACTTAGAAAAGCAGAAATTATTTTGGCAGGACATCCCTAAATCAGAATATTTTGCACAAATGTAGTAATCCTCACTGTATAGCTTCCTATTCAGGACTCCTTAAAACACTTTTTCATGGGATGTCATGGGGTTTTACTAAAATGTGAGCAGCAGAAATGACCAACATGAGGCTTCAGCCATGTTTACAGTCATTTAGGCTTCAGAAAATTACAAGAAATATTTTCTCAGTTAGTGTGAATCTACAATAAAACCCTTTCTTCTTATTATTTCAGGTCTGCTGTTCACAGCTGGGGAAGAGGTGATCAGACTGCAGGAACTGGAGGGAAACACTGTCACCCTCCATACTGGACTGACTGGAGTTCAGAGAGATGCTCAGATACTGTGGTTCTATGGACCTGAGAAAGCAGATATTAAGATGGTGAACAGTCGGATCATTAGAGGAGAGACGAATACAGAATATAACAGGGAGAGATTTGGAGACAGACTGGAGCTGAACAGAAACAGTGGATCTTTAACCATCAGAAACATCAGCAGAGAAGATTCTGGAGTTTATAAATTACAGATCATTGCTGGAACATCCTCAGTCTGGAGGTTCAGTGTAAATGTCTATCGTGAGTAAACATAAGATAAAAATATATGCATTTTGTATAAATTTAAATCATGAGATTAGGAAGCAGAAATTAATTTAGATTGCCACTTAATTTGCTTCATTGTTCTTGCTAACAGAGCACATAACAGAGCACATGTCTTGCACTTGTCTTGCACTTGTTGCCCCGTGTTGTGTCTTATGTTGTCTTGTGTCTTGTCTTGTGTGTAGCACCAGGGTCCTGGAGGAACATTATTTCGTTTCACTGTGTACTGTGTATATGGCTGAAATGACAATAAAATCCTGCTTGACTTGACTTGACTTGACATAAACTAAACTCACCACAATTGAACAACACTTTCCCATTGATTATCTCATTCTTGGTCTTTTTAAAAAGCACAATGTTCTCTAATGCATTAAATCAAGCTATCTGTGAGCCAGAAGAAAGAATATAATGAAGAGTAGGCTAAACCACCACAACCAAGAGATGACTTAAGTATCCAAAACTACATATTAGTTATGCATGTTAAAGTAATCTGTATACTGGTTTATCATCCCACAAAACATAGCCTAACTTAGGCAGCAAGCCATCCAAATGAAAGTGAGCCTTAAACTGTGTGTTAACTGTGTTTCATGCCCTTACCACTGCAGTACGGAATGGTTGGTTTAGTGAGCCTGAGTCTGGGTAGAGGTTAACAGTATGTTGGTGTCTTAACATTGTGAAAGTAATGCTGCTTGGACTAATCACTCATCTATCTTTCTATTTTATAGCTCCAGTATCAAAACCAGTCATTAAAAAACAAATTGGGAATCTGACACAAGGTCCCAGGGAATCGTGTTCTCCTGTGTGTTCTGTGGAGAACGGGGGGGATGTGATATTGTCCTGGTATGAAGAGAAAGAGAGAATATCCAGTGTCATTGATTCCAAAAAATGTAATAATTCCAGTGAGCGTCTTCACCTCCCTCTGGATAAAACCAACCTATACAATTCTACTTACACCTGCGTATCTGCTAATCCAGTCAGCAATCAAACAACCCAGCTCAACATTACTGAACTCTGTTATAGTCCCACAGGTGGGTCCACATCATTATCACTTTGTTTTTGTGCGTTTTTGTTGTTGTTAATTGAAAGGTGCATAATTAAGTACTGCTGATCATGGAAAGAAAGTAAAATCTCTCTCTCTCTCTCTCTCTCTCTCTCTCTCTCTCTCTCTCTCTCTCTTTCTCTCTTTCTCTTTGAGCATTAAGTAATGTACTATTTACTTATTTGTTTACATTTTTAAATCAAGTGTCCTTTTCTTAAAACAGGTCCTGATAATAAGAGGAACGTGGACTATGGAATCTGGGTCCTAATAAGTGCTGTACTAGTTTTTTTGGTTTTTTTTTTCTTTTTGGCTTTTTTATTCTTCAGACTAAACAGAGGGCAACAAGGCAAGTGCTGTCTTAAGAACTGATCTTTTGTTTTTGTAATTTGTGTTTTTTGTAATATGTGATGCAGTCTCAGCATTTGCTACAGGTTTACAGGCTTCATAGTTATACTTTATGAACTCTACTGACAGGCCACCACAGAATGCTAGGGCTCAACATATTGCAGTACTTTTTTTGACACATCAATTTCACTTTTCTCCCATCTTCTGTCTCTTGCTGGCTGATAGATTTCAGGGTATTTCTGATGTCCCTTTCTTTTTTTTTGCAGACTCCTCTGCACCTCAACGGTATGATAATGTTCACTATTCCAACATGCTTCAACAAAATGGTACACAGCTGGATGAACCACAAGTCTACATCCACAGGGAAACAGCTCCTGGCCAGCCCCTTTAGAACTGTAGTTTTAGAATTTTCAAACTCAAACTTTTTTAATGTTTTGATGTAAACGCTGCTGAAATAATGATTGCTGGAGTCCATCCCAGCTCACGCAGGATGAAGGACGGGGGACACACCCTGGACAGGTCGCCAACCCATCACAGGTCCAAATATATATATATGTATTTTTTTTTTATGTAAATGTTTATAGCACTGAAGCTACCCATGTGGTTTAATCACTGTAAGTATTTTGTATTTATATATAAAATAAAAGATAAAATAAACTAAAAATTTGAGTCTTTTTTTGGACCCAGTCTTCAAGGTGTGACATTCTTAAATTACTTTACAAAATAAGTAATGATAACATCCATGATAACTTATGCCATGACTGTGGCACGGTTGTGTCATTACTATGTAGTAAACATCACATTAATTCACTTTAACAATTTTTATTGAAAGCCAAACATCAGAAGTCATGATGAGTCACAGATTTATCAAACACTTGCAAATGTGATGAACACAAATAAATGAACACAGGTTCCATTATCTAATAAGGTTCACATGTAGCATGCTCTTTTCCAATTCATTTTGCAGATCCGTCTAAAGATGAAAAAAAAGATATTTTAAAAAGCTTATAGTTATCAAGTAATTACTAAAAATCTCTTCTTTTGAAGGCCTTTTATAGAACAATTTTGAGGGGAACTAAGTTGGATGCTGTTTATCAGCACAAAGTCACAAGTTTCAACATAAACAAAACACCAAATTACTCAAATGGTAACAACATGATACATTTTGCTACTGTTACTAGTAGTGGCAAATAATAGCAAAAATTCTTTTAATTGCATCCTGTTCATCTTCAACTAAAGACAAAGAAGAGTTATAGCAGACGAGCATTCCACACGAGCCCTGAGCTATAAGCGTAACTTGTTGCCTTGTCTTATCTTATGTTGTGTCTGATGTCCTATGTGTAGCACCAGGGTCCTGGAGGAACGTTATTTCGTTTCACTATGTACTGTGTATATGGCTGAAATGACAACAGAAACCTACTTGACTTGACTTGATGTTCTGTTTACAGTGCAGTAGAGGGGACATGGCTGTTGCCATGGTGATGACGTGTGTATACCTTATATTTACATTTACATTTAAGTCATTTAGCAGACGCTCTTATCCAAAGCGACTTACAGGTCCTAATTACAGGGGCAGTCCCCCTGGAGCAACTCAGGGTTAAGGGTCTTGCTCAGGGACCCAGTGATGGTAGTACTAGAGGTGGGATTTGATAGAAGTGCAGTAAACACATCAGAACTGAATCCACACAAAAACACTAATAATGAAATGTAAGTGATGACGCAGAAACAGAAGATGCACTTCTTGCCTTGTTTTTTTTTCTTCTTTTTCCAACAACATGTAAATAATATCACTGATAGAACAACAATCATTTCAACAGGTGGCAGAACAGCAGCCAGTGATGTGAGAGGTTCCCGTTCATTACTCTGACCTGTGAGAGTTTAAAAACAGAATTTACTGCAGAAAATAATCAAATACTGAAGGAAACACCACATTTCTGTGTGAAATCTCTTTGATTATCAGGAAGAGCTGCACCAGTAGAGCATCAGAGAGATGAACTAGTGACCAAATATGATGAGAAAATTGTGACAATCAGCAGCGAAAAACACACAAAAACAATGATAATGATTTTGACCCACATGTGTTACTGTAACAGAGTTCAGTAAAGCTGAGCTGAGTCTGAATTAGCAGCTACACAGCTGTAAGTAGAAATGTCTGGACTGGTTTTATTCAGAGGAAGATAAAGATGTTCACTGGAATCTGAATTACTGATGCTGGAGATTCTCTCTTTCTCTTCATACAAAGATGAACTCAAATCCTTCCCGTTCTCCACAGAACACACAGGAGAACATGACTCTCTGGGACCTTGTGTCTTGTATTCAGTTGGATTTCTAATGATGAGCTTTGATACTGATGCTATAAAATATAATGTAAATAGCAGAACAGGCAAGAGATAGAAATACCTCACAGAAAACACAAACATATCAGATCACTGGTAGTGCAAAACCAAACTTCTGGTTTGGCAGATCACATGTAACCAAGATTCCAAATGGAAAAGATTCCAAAATGAATGCACGTTCTAAACTTTTCATGACGACGTTATACAGAGCATGACGAGGAGGAGCTTCTCCAGCACAGTTCATGTTTTTGGCCATCAGTCTAAACCCATGTCTGATTAACATTCAACCATGTTCTGCAGGAAGTACGGTAGTTATCAAAACAAAAAATAAAATATTCACCATAGAAATCAACAATGGATTTCCAGGCTGTGGACGTTGCCATCATGATCTGTTATTTATAAACTCCAGAATCTTCTCTGCTGAAGTTTCTGAAGGATAAAGATCCACTGTTTATGTTCAGCTCCAGTCTCTCTCCAAATTTCTTTCTGTTATATTCTGTATTTGTCTCTCCTCTAATGACCAAACTGTTCACTATCTTTATATCTGCTTTCTGAGATCCATATGACCACAGTAACTGAGCATCTCTCTGAACTCCAGTCAGTCCAGTATGGAGGGTGACAGTGTTTCCCTCCAGCTCCTGCAGTCTGATCACCTCTTCTCCAGCTGTGAACAGCAGACCTGAAACAATGTAAAAGCACTTTTCAGTCTAGAGACTCACTTACTTTTTTACATTTTACTTTTTCACACTATACTTTTTTTTTTGTCTTTTGTTTTAAAATCAATTTAATGTCGAAAATATATTATTTGATCATACCGTGATCATAAGATCCTTGTTTCATGTATTAAATCGGCATGATCAATATCACTACTATGTAGTGGAGTTCAGAGTGATGCTCAGATACTGTGGTTCTATGGACCTGAGGATATAACTGTAGTGAACAGTCAGGTCATTAGAGGGAAGACTGTTGAAAAAAAAAAATTGAAACCTTCAAACACAGACTGGGATTGAACAGAAGCAAATGAGATTTAACCATCAAGAGTGTCAGCAAAGCAGATTCAGGAATTTTGAGTTTACAGATTACAGGAATTAATCGCTTATCCAGAAGTTTTCACATTGTCATTCATGGTCAGTTTTTTATTTCATCTAGCTGTTGTCATTATTGAGCAGGGTGTATACATAATCTCTGAACACAGAAAGATTGTTCACCTCACATCAGTTAATGAAAAACAGGTGTGCTCTTTATCAAATCATCTAGCTAGAAAATCTTTAAAGTAGAAGTGGTTCTCATTGATCCTTCACACTGAATTCAGTCGATTTATTGCATAAGAGTGTTGTGTCCTTCCTTTAGTTAAACAGCAAGATGTAAGTGAAACCTGACCAGAAATCTAATTTAGATTAGACATGAAGCACTAATGACAGAAAAGGCAATATTAGGCAATACAGAGAAAAATCAACTAACTAATCCTAATATTAGCAAAAACAAAGCATATGGAAATGCCTGACACTGCAGGATGGATTGCTTCCAACATCTAACAACTATAGTTTAGGCCTTTTTGTACACTTTCAACAGTATGACCCTCATCAGCAGGTCTCAGCAGGTCTGATGGTGAGTAGATGCTTATTCCTCCGCTTGGGAGCTGCACTATACACTATTAACTGTTTAAACACTTTTTCTTTATAGGTATGTGGTGATTATGTGTTTTATTATTATTTTCATGCTAATTGTGTCTAGTGTTATGTGGGATCTACCCAAGAGGGATGGGAGCCCTCATTGCCTCATTTGAACTTTGGCAGCATTCTAGGTTTCCTGTTTCTGTCCTGATGTACTTCCTTGCCACTGTTGATTCTGGCTTGCTCATTGTAAGCTACTGCACATTTTAATAAATAAGGCTATACTTGAATAATCTGTTAGGGTTTAAACGTTGTGTAAATTATACAATCTTCTTGGTGTTTAATTTAGCAAAAACCTAAAAAAACATTGTTTCCTACAGGAGCTGGAGGGAAACACTGTCCCCCTCCATACTGGACTGACTGGAGATCAGAGTGCTCACATACTGTGGCTTCATGGACCTGAGGATATAACCACAGTTATTTTATATTTCATAGCTCCAGTAACAAAGCCAGTAATAGGTTTTCCAGTAGTAATAAGTAATCAAACTCCTGGATCAACACTACTAAACCCAGTGAATGGAAAACAAATAAGCTAAATGTATTTTGTTTAATGTTCATTACTGAATTTCCTGCTTGCATTGTTGTGTAAAAAATAATCTCATGGTGTTTTATTTTGTCTTTTTTATAGCTCCAGTTACAAAGTCAGTAGTAAGGAATCAAACAACCAGTGTCAACTCTGCCAAACCCAGTGAAAAGGGTACAAGTATGTAAAGTGTTTTGTTTGATGTTCTTTTCTGATTAGACCTTTAATACTATTGCTACATTTGTTTATTGAAAGAAGAAACTGAGAGGACTGATTTGAGGGGATTCTATTTTCTCTAGTGCAAATAGACCTGAAAATTGCACAAAAACAGTTGTCTTGGCTGTTTTGTAAAGTAATGTAAGGGTAAAGTACATCCTCAGCCCTTCAAAGAGATGCTAACATTTAGAACAAACATGGCAACCCTTTTCAGGCTTCTCCATATTGTAGATTTCTTTCCTGTCAGAAGAGTCTTGCTCAGGGACCAAGTGATGGTAGTACTAGAGGCGGGATTTGAACCTGGGACCTCTTGAGTCCTTGGTCCATAGGCCGAATGGAAATAGAAAGCCAGAGAGAAGTGACTCTTTCTATTGCTTTATGTTGTTACAGTAACACCGCTCCACCACACTGCTACACCATAATGTGCCTGGGCTGCTTTGTTCCACAACACTGCAGCCTTCCACGGATGAATGTACTGTCTGTCGTGCCGTCTGTTGTTGTCTGTCTTGTCTGTCTTGTCCGCACTTGTTGCCCCGTGTTGTGTCTTATGTTGTCTTGTGTCTTGTGTTGTGTCTTGTCTTTTGTGTAGCACCAGGGTCCTGGAGGAACGTTATTTCGTTTCACTGTGTACTGTGTATATGGCTGAAATGACAATAAAATCCTACTTGACTTGACTTGACTTGACTTGTTTATTTTTAACTTGCAACACAGAAGTACCAGCAGAGGGCAGTAATGCACTTACAAAAACACAATGTAAAATTACTTTTTCAACCCTCCCATTTAATTTTACTGTGGCATTTACATATTCAGCTGCAACTTCTCAACCTTTTATTAAGAAAACAGAATTATGTGTTTTAAACTGGGTACAGTCCAATCTCTTCTCTGAGATACTCATACTTTTGTTTAGGCAATGGTTTGGTTAAGATATCAGCCTTCATCTTATCTGTTGAGCAACACTTCAGTTGTATTTGTCCATTTTTGGCACATACACGAATGTAGTGATAATGAATGTCAATGTGCTTTGTTCTTGAGTGATCAACTGGATTATTTGCAATTGCAATTGCTCCTTGATTGTCCTCCAGGATCACTGTTGGTGTACTCTCCACTCCAAGTTCAGTTAGTAGTCAGCTCAACCAAGTTCTCTCTTGCAGCCTGGCTTAAAGCGACATACTCAGCTTCTGCAGTTGAAAGTGCAACTGTCGCCTGTTTCTTGCTCAGCCAACTGACTGCTCCTCCAGCAAGAAGAAAAATGTTTCCAGTTGTAGAGCGACGATCCTCCTGGTCACCTGCCCAATCAGCATCTGAGAATCCAACCAAAGTTCCTGTTTTGATGTTACCCTGTGGTTGCTCCATGTAGATTTCCACTTCCAAGTGTCCATTAAGGAATGCAGTCACAACATCCATTTGATGCACATTAAAATTGTTCTGCACAGCGAAGGATAACAGCGTACAAATTGAGCTGAATCAAACCACTGGAGAAAACGTTTCATGATAGTCAGCATAGTCAGCCTTTTCCAGCAGTGACTCCTATTCCAAATGTGCTGCTTCTTTCCATTTCTTTGCATTTGGACTTGTCATTGCTTCTTTCAGTGTGTTTGGCTCTGTGACACAACAAATGTTGGCATAATGCTCAGCTGTTACTACGTCTACTACGAATACTACATCTCGACAAATGAATATTCTCCTCTTTTCTTCATCCCACAGACGGTAACCTTTGGCGTTAGTTGCTTATCCCATGAAGCAAACTTTAACACCCTTTTTGTCCAGCTTCTTTCTCTCTGTGTCTGGGATGAGTGCATAAGCAACACACCCAAATACTCTCATGTGACTAACGTTTGGCCTTTTTCCATACCAACTTGGAAGGGTGTCTCCTCCTTTAGTGTAGATGTGGACAGCCTGTTCTGTATGTAAGCTGTAGTTGCAACAGCCTCTACCCAGTACATGTTTGGTAGTTTTGCATGAGACAGCATACATCTAGCCGCTTCCACTAGATTCCTGTTCTTTCTTTCTGCAACACCATTTTGCTGAGGTGTATGTGGTACAGTAATTTCATGATGGATGCCTTGAGCTTTCAAGTATTCTTGAAACTCCCTTGCCGTGTATTCCCCACTCTTGTGACTTTCTCCCCACACTCATTTGAAAAGATTCTTTCAAAGATTCTTTTGAGGCAGCGGTGGCCTAGTGGTTAGGGCGTTAGCTGCATGATCGGAGGATCGGGGGTTCGAACCCCTTCCCAATAGGTTGCCCTGAGGTACTCTTGAGCAAGGTGTCATCCCCGTCACTGAGTTTTTCTCCTTCCTTCATTTCACACCGGAAGTACTTTTTTTCAAAAGTAGCTTATTGGCAACCGTGTCTCTATCAAATTGACCTTTTAACATCTGCCATGCTTCTTTGGGGGTCTTACAGCTTGTTATCAAAAATAACTGAGGTGTACTCACGTTTAACACCAACACTGAGAATGCTTTTTCTCTCTTTCTTTCAAACTCAGCTCTTGTGTTAGCAAGAGCATCCGCATAATTAGCATCCGCAGCTAACTGCTCAGTCTCTTGTACCATACCCCACAGTTCTTTTGCTTTCAGAAGATGCTCCAACTGAAATTTCCATGTTGCCCAGTTCTCAGGTCCGCTCAGCTTGTCAATAAACAGTTTATCTTCCATTGTGAATCCCACAACACTGTTTATGACCCACAAAATCCGTGTTTAGCAGCCTTTTCCAGAGACTTCTGGGCCCATAACCTGTTTTATGTTGTTTATTTTTAACTTGTAACACAGAAGTACCAGCAGAGAGTAGTAATGCACTTACAAAAACACAATGTAAAATTACTTTTACAACACTTTCTTGGGGACAGAAAGGGGCTGAGGGACAGAGATGCTGAGCCAAACCAAAAGTGTCCGACCTGAGTGTTAAACTCACTCTTCCTCCGGAAGTGAATGATGAAGAGGGCAATTACAGTTGTGCGAGCGATAGTCTTATCAGCAACCGAACAGCCAAACTTAACATGGCAGAGATCTGCTCACAGGGGGCAGGTATGTTAAAATGTGAACAAATGTAGTCTGATTATACAGGCGCTGCCCCTTCAGATTTTTATTTGTATTTTTTTTTGCATTGCCCTGAACTCATCTCTTTGAGAAAATTTGTCAAGGGCTAGTTGTTTGTTCAGTTCCTCACCAGGCTGAATGCCGTTCAGAAAAGGTCTATAAGTTGGATGGATCATACATTTGGTCTTATCTGAAAGAAAAGAAAACATCTTGAACAAAGTGTGAATTCAACCAAGAGCTCATTAAAGCCTCTTTCTCTTCCAGGTGACATTAAGTCCTGTATTCAAGTTGAGTGCATAGTCCGGTTAGCACTTTCTGCTCTGGTGACATTGATCCTTGTAGCTTTATTGATTGATCACTTTAAAAGACATTCAGCTGGAAGAAGCACTACAACTCGCAAACCTAAGACTTTTTGCCCGAAGGTTTGTATGGTTTGCCATTCTGAGTATATGTACTAACTTTGTTCTTAATAGTTTTTTTTCAGTGTATTTGTAAAGCTTTTATTTTTACATTTGTGAGACACTTTAAGCTGTTTCAGGAGTACAATTAAATATGTATGTTTTGATTAATACTGACAATAAAAAAGCACTTCATTTATTAAACATTTGCCTCTATTTTATCTTTTAAAAATCATTATAGAGACCTCTACTACATCAACTCCTAGTCAGTTTGGTACTTTAACCAAAGGTCAAAGTCCTGTCAGGTGTCTATGGCCTGTTCTCCCTGGATCCACCATCAGTGCAATTGGTAATAGAAGTGGCCTGGTGCTTATACAGTAGGCACCATGATTGAAAGGTTGTGGGTTTGAACCTCATACCAGTGGTTAACCCTGAATTACCTTTGATCAAGGTACTGTCCCCAGCGACTGGATGCTGGATAATGGCACATTAAACATAAAACAATTCTGTCATCAATCCTTGCTACTGAATAGACACACTAACTTTCCACAGAAAAAACACATTCACCTTAATCCAGCTCAGTGTGATTTTCATTGGGCATGGTGGTTCCTTACCAGCAAAAATTCTTGTCCACCTGATGTGAGTCAGAATTGCACTGAGCAGCAGGTAAGTATATCCTACTACTGTTCACATAGTGCTGCTATATTAGTGATTTAGTGACTCCAGGCTCCCATTTTGTGAAATGTAAAAGTAACGGGCACAAACCCTAGGCACACTGCCAGGGCCCCTGACCTTAGACCCATTCCCACATGTTCATGATTCTTTTATTGACTCATAAAACCATCCACACCATCCATTTAGTAAATGACACTATTGTACTGACACCCTGTTTAAGCAGGAAAAAACGAGTGTTTATACTGAGAGCAGGTTTATACAAATTCAGAGAAAAAACAGATTCTTGTTACACATCTCAAGAAAATGGGCATAATGCCATCCTCAATTGGAGAGGAATCAAAAGATCAACGTTTGCTTCCTTGTGCTTTGCTGACGTGTCCCATTCCCAAAGCAGAAGTTAAAGTCCCGCCCGAATGAGGCAAAAAAAAAAACAAAAGTTCGTTTCAGTCAGTTTACCGATCTAATCTGTCATGCACGGAGACTGTGTTTATATTCTCAGTGAAACGGAATGTTTTCCTCTTCTGCCTCAAACACCCATCAGGACGCGACTGCCACAGAAGCCCTTGGAGCTGTGTAGAGCTTGGTAGGTGAACTTTTTACTGACTTTAGAGAAGGAAAATATATTTATATACATTGATATATATTAAATATATATAATATACATTTTCAAAAAAGCTTGTACGTTTACACTCCAGTCTAGATTTGGCTTAGGTGGCATTTTCAAAGACTTTTCGGTTTAATCTTGAACTTGTTTACATGCGATTGCGATAGATTTTTTCTTCTTCATTTTCTTTTTACGGAAGTGTTTCTTTCGTTCCGAACAGACACAAGTTTTACAGCACAAGTGTGTGTGTGTGTGTGTGTGTGTGTGTGTGTGTGTGTGTGTGTGTGTGTGTGTGTGAGAGAGAGAGAAAGAGAGACCCTTAATGGAAAATGTGATTCACCGTTTGGAAATCGGATTTCGCGGTTTTGTATTTTGTATTTCTCAGTGGAGGTGTGCTGTTGCTTTATTATTAATCATCTATTCGTTCATTCTAGTTTATCCTGATCAGAGTTTGAAAATTTGAAGAATTTGCTGAATTAACTAGAAGTATAGTTTCCACCCCCTACTGAAAATCCGTTCCCCTCTCCGTGAGACAGATTCATATGAATTGTTTTCATCATCTTTATCGGAGCTTTAATCTGAATGAAGAGACATTATAAAACAGCAAAGTTGGTCAAGTTTTTAAACAAAAGATTTTTGCAGACTTTAACTCATGTGGAAGAAAGATTATTTAAATTTTTTCAGTCCCGATGTGTGCAAGCAGTTAATTTTAGAAAGTGAAACCGAAAGTGACACCCTCGTCATTGCGAGGTCACAGCACAGCACACAGTGAACCACAACAAAATTGGACCTCTGCATTTTACCCATGCACACAAACACCGTGCAGCAGTGGGCAGCTATTGAAAGCGCCCGGGGAGCAGTGACGGGGACGGTACCTTGTTCAAGGGTACCTCAGAGCAACCTACTTGTGAGGGAATCGAATCCACAATCTTCCGATGCGGGGCAACTCCCTAACCTTTTTTTTTATTATTAAAAAGTGAAAGAAAGTAATTAATTAACTAATTGGTTAATATATACTATATAAATAATTATAATTATAGGTACAATTACATTATGAGTACAATTACAAATATGATCGTAATTATAACTCTTATTGTTAGCGGTTGACGCCCATGGATTTTTTTTTCCACTGTATTTGTAATGCTTTTATTTATTTTTACATTTGTGAGACTCTTTATGCTTTTTATCATTAAAGAGACCATCAGAAAACACGAGCTCCACCTGCTCTTTCATTTCCTGTGTGCACCGATCACCAACACTACCTTAACAATTAACTCTTAATACATTTAGACTGGTGCAATAACAGGTTAATGCTATTAGCGGTTGACGACCATTGATATATTTTGTCCTTTTTTTAATGAAAGCTCTGTGTGAGAGATCTTTGAGCTGAGATAGGCGTCGCAAATGAAGAAATAAACTCATTTTTTTAGTAGTGAAAGGCTGATCGGACTGAACGGTCACAGAACATAGAAGAGAAGAGAAGAGAAGAGAAGAGAAGAGAAGAGAAGAGAAGAGAAGAGAAGAGAAGAG
>JABMDN010017694.1:0-10267 GCA_017165825.1 Hepsetus odoe
ATGGTGTTCGTTATGGACAATCCGTGACGAGCACAAAAGTCCAATAACAAAACACCACTCTGGTTCAGATCGGGGGGGCCATTCATCCCAATCACGCCCTTCCAGGTCTCACTGTCATTGCCCACGTGAGCATTGAAGTCCCCCAGCAGAACGATGGAGTCCCCAGCAGGGACGCTCTCAAGCGCCCCCTCCAGAGACCCCAGAAAGGGTGGGTAGTCCAGACTGCTGTTTGGCGCATAAGCACAAACAACACTAAGGACCCGTCCCCCAACCCGAAGGCGGAGGGAGGCCACCCTCTCATCCACTGGTGTAAACCCCAATGTACAGGCCCCGAGCCGGGGGGCAGTAAGTATGCCCACACCTGCTCGGCGCCTCTCACCGGTGGCAACTCCAGAGTAGAAGAGAGTCCAGCCCCTCTCAAGGAGACTGGTTCCAGAGTCCAAGCTGTGCATCGAGGTGAGTCCAACTATATCTAGCCGGAACTTCTCAACCTCGCGCACTAGCTCAGGCTCCTTCCCCACCAGAGAGGTGACATTCCACGTCCCTAGAGCCAGCTTCTGCAGCCGAGGATCGGATCGCCAAGGCTCCCGTCTTCGGCCACCGCCCAGCTCACACTGCACCCGACCTCTTTGGCCCCTCCTACAGGTGGTGAGCCCATGGGAAGGGGGACCCACTTTCCTCTTCGGGCTGTGCCCGGCCTGGGCCCCATGGGTGAAGGCCCGACCACCAGGCGCTCGCCATCGGGCCCCACCTCCAGGCCTGGCTCCAGAGGGAGGCCCCGGTGACCCACGTCCAGGCGAGGGAAAGCGTTGTCCAAAAATCTTTCTCATCATAAGAGGTCTGAACCGCTCTTTGTCTCTTCCCTCACCTAGGACCTGTTTGCCTTGGGTGCCCCTACCAGGGGCATAAAGCCCCCGACAACATAGCTCCCAGGATCATTGGGACACGCAAACCCCTCCACCACGATAAGGTGGCGGTTCGAGGAGGGGTTTAAATAAAATTTTAATCACATATACAGATTAGGGTGTCAGGGTGGTGCTATAGTCTATCCCAGTGCACACAGGGTAAAAGGTGGAGAAACACCCTAGAAATCTTGCAATTGCTAGCACATTTTATTTAATGTATACAGCTTAATAAAATTAATTTACTGCACTAATGTTTTAATGATGTAACCCAGCCACTAGGGATGCACAAGCCAGTGTATTTCTTTGTGCCGGTCCCAAGCCCGGGTAAATGGGGAGGGTTACGTCAGGAAGGGCATCCGGTGTAAAACTTGGCCAAGTCAATATGCGGACAACGATACAGAATTCCATACCGGATCGGTCGAGGCCCGGGTTAACAACGACCGCCATCAGTGCTGTTAGCCTACAGGGTGCTGGTGGAAATTGGACTACTGTTGGCCAAAGAAGAAGAAGAGGAGGAAGGCATGTCCAGAGGGAGAAGGAGAGAAAGAAGGAGAGGAGAGTGGAAGTGAGGGTAGGGACTTTGAATGTTGGCAGCATGACTGGTAAAGGTAGAGAATTAGCTGATATGATGGAGAGAAGGAAGGTTGACATTTTGTGTGTGCAAGAGACTAGATGGAAGGGTAGTAAGGCCAGGTGTATTGGAGGGGGGTTTAAACTGTTCTACCATGGTGTGGATAGAAGGAGGAATGGAGTAGGTGTTATCCTGAAGGAAGAGTATGTGGAGAGTGTTTTGGAAGTGAAGAGGGTGTCAGGGAGGGTGATGAGTTTGAAGCTGGAAGTTGAAGGTGTGATAATGAATGTTGTTAGTGCTTATACTCCACAAGTTGGTTGTAAGATGAAAGAGAAGGAAAAATTCTGGAGTGAGTTAGATGAAGTGATAGAGAGTGTACCCAGGGGAGAGAGAGTGATGATTGGTGCAGATTTTAATGGTCATGTTGGTGAAGGGAACAGAGGTGATGAGGAGGTGATGGGTAGGCATGGTGTCAAGGAGAGGAATGCTGAAGGTCAGATGGTTGTAGATTTTGCAAAAAGGATGGAAATGGCTGTAGTTAATACTTATTTTAAGAAGAGGGAGGAGCACAGGGTGACGTATAAGAGTGGAGGAAGATGCTCACAGGTGGATTATATTCTTTGCAGGAGGGTCAGTTTGAAAGAGATCAGAGACTGCAAAGTAGTGACAGGGGAGAGTGTAGCTAAACAGCATAGGATGGTGGTCTGTAGGATGACCTTGGAGGTCAAGAAGAGGAGGAAAGTGAGGGCAGAGTCGAGGATCAAGTGGTGGAAGCTGAAGGAGGAGGACTGTAAGGTGGAATTCAGGCAGGAGTTAACACGGGCACTGGGAGGTGTCGAAGAGCTTCCGGATTGCTGGGAAACTACTGCAGAAGTGATAAGGCAGACGGCTAGAAATGTACTTGGTGTGACATCTGGAAGGAAGAAAGAGGATAAGGAAACCTGGTGGTGGAACCAAGAAGTCCAGGAGTGTATTAAAAAGAAGAGGGAGGCAAAGAAGACATGGGACAGTCAGAGAGATGAAGAAAGTAGACAGGTGTACAAGGAGATGAACCGCAGGGCGAAGAAAGCAGTGGTGAAGGCCAAAGATAAGGTGTTTGGTGAATTGTATGAGAAGTTGGACAGTAAAGAGGGAGAAAAGGACCTTTACCGATTGGCTAGACAGAGAGACAGATCTGGGAAAGATGTGCTACAGGTCAGGGCGATTAAAGATAGAAATGGTAACGTACTCACAGGTGAACAGAGCGTGTTGAGCAGATGGAAGGAATACTTTGAGGAGCTGATGAATGAAGAAAATGAGAGAGAGAGAAGACTGGATGATGTGAGAAGAGTTAACCAGGAAGTGCAGCAAATAAACAAGATGGAAGTAAGGGCAGCGATGAAGAGGATGAAGAATGGAAAGGCTGTTGGACCGGATGACATACCAGTGGAAGCATGGAGATGTTTAGGGGAGATGGCAGTTGAGTTTCTGACCAGATTGTTTAACACAATCTTGGCAAGTGAGAAGATGCCTGAGGAGGGGAGACGAAGTGTACTGGTACCGATCTTCAAGAATAAGGGTGATGCACAGAGCTGTAGTAACTATAGTGGGATAAAGTTGATCAGCCACACCATGAAGTTATGGGAAAGAGTAGTGGAAGCTCGGTTTAGAAAAGAGGTGAGGATCAGTGAACAGCAGTATGGTTTTATGCCGAGAAAGTGCACCACAGATGCAATGTTTGCTCTGAGGGTGTTGATGGAGAAGTACAGAGAAGGTCAGAAGGAGCTGCATTGTGCCTGTGTGGATTTGGAGAAAGCATATGACAGGGTGCCTAGAGAGGAGTTGTGGTTTTGTATGAGGAAGTCTGGTGTTACAGAGAAGTATGTGAGAGTAGTTCAGGATATGTATGATGACAGTGTAACAGTGGTGAGATCTGCAGTGGGAGTGACGGATGCATTTAAAGTAGATGTTGGATTACATCAAGGATCAGCGCTGAGCCCATTCTTGTTTGCAATAGTAATGGACAGGTTGACGGAAGAGGTTAGACAGGAGTCTCCGTGGACGATGATGTTTGCTGATGATATTGTGATCTGTAGTGAGAGTAGGGAGCAGCTTGAGGAGAACCTGGAGAGATGGAGATATGCTCTTGAGAGGAGAGGAATGAAAGTGAGTAGGGCAAAGACAGAATACATGAGTGTGAATGAAAGGGAGGAAAGTGGCGTGGTTAGGATGCAGGGAGTGGAGGTAACAAAGGTAGAGGAGTTTAAATACTTGGGATCAACAGTTCAGAGTAATGGCGAGTGTGGAAGAGAGGTGAAGGAGAGAGTGCAGGCTGGTTGGAATGGGTGGAGAAGAGTGGCTGGAGTGATTTGTGACAGACGCGTACCAGCTAGAGTAAAAGGGAAGGTTTACAGGACAGTAGTGAGACCATGTTGTATGGGTTGGAGACAGTGGCACTGACGAAAAGGCAGGAGGCGGAGCTGGAGGTGTCAGAGTTAAAGATGCTGAGATTTTCATTGGGTGTGACGAGGATGGACAGGATTAGAAATGAGTATATTAGAGGGACAGCTCAGGTTAGACGTCTTGGAGACAAAGTTAGAGAAGCAAGGTTGCGTTGGTTTGGACATGTCCAGAGGAGAGATGAGGAATATATTGGAAGGAGGATGTTGAAGATGGAGCTGCCAGGAAAGAGGAGAAGAGGAAGACCAAAGAGGAGGTTTATGGATGTGGTGAGAGAGGACATGCAGGTGGTCGGTTTGAAGCAGGAAGATGCAAAAGACAGGAAGAAATGGAGACAGTTGATCCGCTGTGGCGACCCCTAAACGGGAGCAGCCGAAAGAAAAAGAAGAAGAAGAAGAAGAATGTTTTAATGATGTTACAATGTTTTAATTATTTGAAATTTGAAAATTTGCCCTTTGCATTGTGTAAAAGAAATTATCTAAATGATTAAACTGACCATTAAAATACTTGAAAATGAAGGTTTCTTTTACTTATGATGGCACCTCCCAGCTAGGTTCTTGGTTTGATTCCCAGCTGGGATGTCCTGGGTCCTCTCTGTGTGGAGCTGAGCTCTCATTACTTCTCATTACCTCTCACACATGCATGTCAGGTGAATTGGAGAAGCAAGTGTGAGTGTGTATGTCTGCGTGTCTGTGATTGACAGGTAGCCTGTCCAGGATGTTTCTCTTCCTGAGTGCAGGGATAGGCTTCAGCGCTTCCTGCTACCCTGGTCAGAATATGTGATTTATGGAATGGAACTTTTCCTTCTCCTGTAAAGCTGCATTTTCAGTATGCAATCATATGTTGACATGTGTGTCCTAAGAGTTAAAAGTCCTTCTTAATGCTCTAGCTGTTTTATATATATATATATATATACAAAAATGTAGATGTTTATTTTCACTTTTTAAGCCATAATTGCCTGCTGTTTTCTTCAACATATTACTTATATTTAATTATGATTAATTACTCAAAAATCTGGGTAAAGTCATTCTGCCACATGCAGGATATAATGCTTTACATATGTTCAATTAATGCACAAACCTCTTAAATGTAATATTCTATAATATGAACTGTGGTGAAGATCTAGTAGTAAGATGCTCACCTATGGAGCAAGAGACCAAAGGTTCAAATCCTACCTCCAGCACCTCCACCACAAGGGAGGACACCCCTAACCCCAAGATGCTCCAGGGAGACTGTCTCTGTAATGAAGAAATGGAAGTTGCTCTGGATAAGAGCGGTAAATGTGATATACTGTGCAGAAGTCTTCAGCCACCTCATTTCTCATTGCTTTATATTTAGCAAGGAATTACTTTGTTGCTGCTAAATATTTTTTTCTGCATGTTTTATCTTTGGCATATTGAGTAGAATAAATGAAATGTGAACAAATGTTTTAGAGCTACAGGCTTCAAAGTGCCAAAAGATACAAGGTTTTAGATAGACTTCCAACCACTCAGCATTCAGCATCATCAGTAAATGAATCGGCTGATCATCTGGAATCATCTGCTCCTGTTTCTTCACTGCTTCATGCCTTAAGTTAGACGCTTTGTTCTGCTTGAAGGTTCAGACGTAGATCACTGTGTGGATTAACCAACACAAAACTATCAAACTGCTGGACTGGACTGAAAATGAGAGACGACAACACTGTCCTTCAGGAAGATCTGGAGAACTGTTCAGGTACTGAGAACTGTTCCTCAACAACACATTAAAAATACAAGAATGTCTTGACTCATAATGTAATGTATATGTAACAAAATGCACAGGGTATAAAAAATATTCAGACACAACATTGTAAAAGAACTTTTACTGTCACAGCAACATTTTACTTTTACTGTCACATCTTGAGCTTATCGTGCTTCAGATAACACGTTTGTTATTCACCCCATCTGTGACCAGGAACAACAGTTTCTGCACCCTCCTTGCTGAAGGCGTACGAATTTGCACGAGGTAGTCACTGCTGAAGCTGTACTTGCAGTGTTATGGCTCCATGTCAAGACTTAATAATGAACTGCACTTTGTTTGCCTAAGCTGACATCATGACTAAAACATTTGTTTTGGTCTGATCCAAGCAGTAGTATTAAACTGGAAAATCTCACAATGTTACTACAGGCGCACCCCAGGTAGTACAAGGAACTAGACCCCAGGATCAGAAGGTCAAGAGTTGCCCTTAGGTACCCTTGAGCAAGGTACCATCCCCATCACTGGTCCCTGGGCACTTTAAATAGCTGCTCCCTGCTGCATGTGTGTGTATGGGTGAAATGCGGAGGAAACATTTCGTTGTGTTTCACAATGACATGTAGTCACTTTCACTTCACTTTCACTTCACCAATGCAGGAGGCAAGTGAGCATGTTTCTAACAGACACAGCGGGGGTTACATTTTTTATTTTGCTCATTGCGTCCCTTTAAGGAGAGGGTCTTTAAGTTCTATACATCTCATTCACAAAAATAGTCATTTACCATGGAACCATGGAAAGAAAGGAAATCAAAATGTTTTTTCTGTGTTTCTTCCCTTTTGACCCCTTAATTTTAGGAATAAACAGGATAGATTGGAAAAGACTAAACTTTATCTTTTGATAAAGGAAGATTGATTCTCTTATAATGAACTACAACGATGAGCTCTGACCACCATCCACTGTGAGCTAGAACTGCCAATGTGTGGTGGCTCCTGCACGGACTTAATGGACATGAGAAAAGATGTTTGCTAAAGATGTTTGTGTGTGATTTAGTCTCATTTTGCACCTTCAAGATACAAAATGCCTTGTCAAAAATGCACCTTTAGTAAACACATCAATAAAGATAATGCTACCCTTTGGAGGCCACTGCCAGACGACAGAATGACAGGTGATGATTATCCAAGCAGACCGGGACTCAGAACACCTCCTGCAAGATCAAATTGCTCCATAGCAAACCACATAATTCTCTATTATACAAGGCGGGGGAATAAAAACAGATTCCTCTTCTGAATACCATCTGGCCATCGCATAAATTAATTGAACTGCTCTCCATTAATATTTGATTTTTATGTTGCGCTATCTTTCCTGCAAATGTGATGTTAATGTGAAAATATCTGTGAATTCCTTTATTAAGACAAAAAAGGCCAGGCATGTTCATGTTTTTTGATGTTATGGATAGTTTTGAAAAATCATGGAACAATCAAGTGGAAAAGTGGGTTTGGCTGCTTGAGTGATTTTTGAAACATTTTTTGCTTCATGAATATATAATCTTGACTTATCTATAATATAATATAATATAATATAATATAATATAATATCTTAATGTATCATAATGAGAGGATAATTTTGACAGCCTCAGTGTCATTAAATGCTACATAAATAAAATAATAATGCTAATAATAAAATTATTATAACAGCTAGGATCAGTGGTTAAGGTTTTGTGTTTTATATTTGTGTTGTTTTATATTATTTATTTATCTGTTCATTTTAATGTTAGTTTCAAAATTTCACTAAAGCATAATTATTTTTACTTTTATTATTTTGCAATACTACTACTACTACTAATATATGCAGTATTTATTATTATTTTTTTTAATTAATATTATTATTAGTAGTATAGTAGTAGTATTCTTGTTATTGTTGTTAATATTAATGATAACTATAAGGCGCTTTAAGAAACTACATGGAAGAATTCTGTTTTAGGATTTCCATCCAGTTTCTGGCTTAGCCAGATGAAAATACAGCAATCATCATTATGATTTTGAATGGGATCCTAATTGTTTCTTAATTAACTTTCATTGACTTAATTCCTGCTTAATTAACTTTCACTGATTAAAAGAAGTAGCTCAGAGGTTGTGGGAAAAATCAAACCAGCCACAGCTTTGGATCAAAAATTAATTCTTCTCATGTGCTAAACTTAATTGTGCATTAGGTGCTTCAGGGTTTCAGAAGGACTCAGAATCCTTTTAGAATACAGATTATAAACACTACAGAAATCTGTACTAAAGGAATTAACATTTTCATATTCTTGGCTTGTTTACAGTGAGAACAAGAAATTTGTTTGAGATGTTTGTCCATGCAAGTCAAGCATCTCGTCGGGCCATTTTCTCAGCTGCAGGAAGCTAATCTGAGATGAGCGGTAATTGTCACTTGTTTGGTTTTCTCACTTTGCTCCCTATGTTGCGGTATTACTGGGCTTTACAAATACACAGACGAATTCTCGACAAGTAAACGTGCATTAAATAGGTCAATACATCGATACTTTATGGTGATGTAAGAATTTTCAGCCCCAAACATTGAGAATAGACTGTATTGACCCTTTTTATCTGTAAGCATGAACAGACGGATGGGTGGGGTTCATTTTCCAGCACATCTTGAATGATCCTATATATCTGTTTATACAGTCTGTCTTTAGAGCTCCTCCCCTTTGCAGTTTTTCGTTACTTCGCTATATTTTAAAAGACATAAACTTATCTTGGGGCAGCTGTGGCCTAGGGGTTAGGAAGTAGGTCTCAGGATCGGAAGGTCGATTATCTATTTGATCCTCTCTGCTTCCTTTGATTTTTCCTCCCTCAACCATTTTTGATGCACTGGAGAGAAATGTGTGTGGCAGCTGAGGTGTGTGTGAGTAGCTGTATATGAGAATCGTGTCTTTTTTAAGAGAAGCGTAATGTCATTGGGAGCTTTTATAGCAGCTTCTGTTAGGAGGACTTATCCTGATGTGGTTTAAGAAGGAAAGAATTAAACGGGCGAAGGTAGGAAGCACACTAAATAAAACACGTTTTTATGATTTTATACTTAATATGTGAATTGTGTCCTCTCCTGAAATAAAATAACTTGTATTTAATGGCTGTTTTGTGTGAAAATTCAATTCAACAAATAGGTAATCTTTGATTTTGGACAGTATTAAAGATGCATTGGACATCATAATGCAACGTTGACATGATATTCATTGAATGGTCCGATTCCAGGAAGCCCACAGAGCAAACACTGGGCATTGGGTTCAAATTCATGAATGTTTAATTTATGTCTCAGTGATGAGGTGGATACTATAAAAATGTATTTTAAAAGAAAGACTGAGAGTCATGTAAAAGGTTTAATAAGCAGTATGTGGCTAATTCAGTTTGATAACACATCTGCTGCTGTGCTGTGAAGTCATACTCTTCTACACGTACCATCTCTCTCTCTTCCTCTCTCGCTCTAAAGCTTTCTCTCCCTCTCTCTCTCTTTCTGTCTTTCACTCTCTCTCTCTCTAGCCTTTCCTGATGAAAAGTGGTCAGGATGGGTTGCAGATTTTGAATCCGCTGAAAAGATGGAAGAATCATGTTTGAATGTGTCAGTAGCTTGTTTATTCTGTGTGTAATAGGCTGAATCACCCTCACTCTTATTTTGGCCCATGATATGGATCTTTGCACTCATGAGTCACTGAGAAACCATCGACATCATCATTCTTGACGGGCAGTGTAAATTTGGAGTTATGTAAGAAAAGCACTGGAGTGGGCGAAATGCTTTAGACTGTGGGGCATTATTACGACACTGCTGTGGTGTGCATGCACTTGCTAAATATATATATATATATTTATATATATAAGAGAGTGAGAGGGATATGCAACCCTATTTTGCTCACATTGTAAACCGTACGACATGGATACACTCCACTAGATGCCAGTGTGTGTGTTTGTCTGTGTGTCTGAATGCTCTGCATGGCTCAGCGGTGTATTGATTGGTTGTCATGGACTGAGAGACAGTTCATCAGCATGCACCTCTTTTTTTCATCAGTCTCTCTTGCCTCGTTCTGCCCTCTTTGAGAAGCTTTTCAAAAAGGGAAATGAAAGTAAACCCTCTTTTGTTGAATCCACAGTGTTTATTGGACTGGACACGATGTGATAATGGCAGAATGTGCACTAAGTCTGGTGTAATTCCCTCTATAAGCAGATATACAGTAAACCGTGCGTTTGAATCCAGTCGCTCTTTCACAGAAGCGTTTCTCTGATGAGGTCATTGAGGATTTTTTTTCTGAAATGCTGCTCCTTGATGCGGAGCCGGGTGATTAACAGCTCCGTTAGAAACAAAAGTCCCTCAGACATGATTGTTTATCCTTTATAGCATATTTATCCTTCTCTCTGCTTCCACTCATCATTAAGCGGTGATTATGAGCAGATGGACCAGGCCTATAGCCTCAGAAGCAGACAGCGTCTATGGAGGTGTTTAGTCTTAAAGATGGAGCGACAAGACGACACGTTCTGCAGACAGCAGGTGTTGCCATGGCAACCGTCGCTGTAGACACTCAACAGTTCTTTTCTCTTTCTACAGGCTTCTCTCTCTCTCTCTCTCTCTCTCTCTCTCTCTCTCTCTCTCTCTC
>JABMDN010017766.1:0-10059 GCA_017165825.1 Hepsetus odoe
CTCTCTCTCTCTCTCTCTCTCTCTCTCTCTCTCTCTCTGGTGTTGGCAGTTAATTACAAGTGCCTGTTTGAGCCTTATTGGCTGCTGTCTTACAGTTTATCATGTGGAAAGGGACCGACATTGTCACTACTGACACAGTGTCATATGGGTGGCACACTGTGATTAAAGCAGTAGGGCCACTGACACTGTGTGTGTGTCTGTTTTCACACACTGCCACACTTGCCTTGTTGGTATAAAAGCACCTGTAGAGCCTGTTAGACAGCCATGCTTGACAGTCGTTTCACTAATTAATAATTAAATGATATAATATGGCTGTCTGGTTCATTCTTGGCACACTGTAATTTGCTGCAGTGAAAGTGACTCTATCATTGTGAAACACAACACACAGTGTAACACAACTAAATGCAACCTCTGCTTTTCACCCATATACACACACGCACGTGCAAGGGGGAGCAGCTGTTGAACATGCCTGGGGGGGCAGTACTGCGCACAGTACCTCATGTGCGCAGTACCTTGCTCAAGGGTACTTCAGGGCAACCTAATGGTCTGGGACTTCATCCCACGACCTTCCGATCCTGGGGGCCTAACCACTAGGCTGCATACTACACAAAATGCATACTGCAAAAAATATCTGAATGAGCAGAAATACTGGACATCACTGCAAGTGTCTAAAGTTATGGACAGACAAGAAAATATCACTGCAACAATCACAATAAAAGATGGCATGAAGGCATGGCAAAGCATCTCCTATAATTATCCATTAAGGTATTTATCTGCTACTCTTTGAAGAGTATGATGCTAAAACTGGAGCTTCAGTTCCAGTAGCTTTATAATGGAAGATGTATTTGGAGTAGAAGCTACAATTATTGCTTCAATGGCAGCATATTAACCGAAACAAAACATTATTGCTCCTATTTGATATATTTAGAAAATATTACAAACTATTGTAACTTAAAAAAAAAAAAAGATTTCTACTGTTCATTAAAAACTGAGAATGGGTGTACTTGTCTGGCATTTTTGTTATTTATAATTGATGGTATTTTATATTGGCTATCAATTTGCCTTTTCAGGATTTGCCTGACCTCTGCCCACACTGGACAGTTCAACCCCCAGTTCCTGTGCACAATAAAAAGATAACGCTACACTTTATTGTGTTTGGTGCTGTGTAGTCCTTTAAATAACTGACACCGTTATGTGGGGTTGAATGGCAACCTACTCAAACACAAAAGATTCAATGGAGACATTTCAGTGAAGGTTTTTTTTTTTTTTTTAGGTTTTTGTCATGTTGTGTCTCGTTTACTTTTAGTCTTTGGTGAATTTGCTGAAATGGGATACAGATCAGGTTCAACTTGAGAGCAACAGGAATGCTGTTGTGCCTACCTCAAGTGGAAAATTACAGCTGAGATCAGCATTGTTAGCGGGACTGGATAAACCACTCTCTAATGAGAATTGCAGTAGAACACTTATTTGTTTGTTCATGCGTCATTCATGTTGGTTCTGGATGAAGTTTACAGGGGTCAAACCATTTAAATGTAGTGAAATATAAGATTTTTTGATTCATCGATAAATTCTGGCTAACAAAGAATTTAAATATATATTAAAGCATACTTAAAAAAAAAAAAAACACTGGAATATATCAGCTGCCTCTTGTGCTTTTTTTTTTTTTTTTTTTTTTCCCCTCTCATGATAAGCAGACACTAATTTTTTTTTTTTTACATTAACTTTAATATTAGCATCAAGTTGCAAGTTTGTTGAGAAAATAATATATATATATTTTTGGACAGGCACTATGCTATACTAGCTTTGGTTTCCAGTGTATGCATGTTGTATATGCCCTTGTTTGTGTTCTGTGACGGATAAAGGTTGGTTAAGGAGTTCTCACACTTGTTTGCTGACACGTATGCCTCTCAACACTGGTATTAGTATCAGTTTTAGCTGTAGAGAATAACATGTGTTCCAGTATCAGTACTGAAACTACAACAAACTTTTTTTTGTTTTTTTTTTTTTGGTTCCTTCACATGTTTCTTTTCTCTATATTTTACTTTTGCTTAATATTTACAATTCTGCTAACAATTTAGCCTCAGCCACTGCATAAAACCATGCAGTGGCCCGACAGCTGGTTCTTATCACAAGCTCTTACCAAATTCTTCTCAGTCTGAAATAATGGCTGGTATCTTAGGGTCAAATGTCATTCCAGTAAAGGCTAATGACCACTTTAATTTCACATCCTATTGGAGTTCAGGGGAATGGCTAACATGACTTTTCTAAAGTGGTTATAAAAATGGTTTTGTGGTAGTTAAAAAATAATTTATTGCTTAAAATAATTGTCTGTAAACACTTTCTATAAAGAATATTCTAACAAATCAGAAGGGAAAGAAAACTGTTCTGAGCTGTTTTACTTTGGCAATGGGATTTATATTAAAGTGTCAATGATCTTGGGGATGTATCACCTGGGCTGTACTGGAGGGGTGTGAGGGGTGTGTGGGGTTGTGTGTTGTGTTTTTGTTTTTTTTTTGATGTAGTTTCAGATGGTCGACTGTCATCCATGATAACATCATTCATACTGTCGTATTAAAATTACACTGAAAGCACTCAAATGGCTGAATGAACTGTTGAAGCTTATGTATGGTTTTTATTTATTTATTTATTTATTTATTTATTATACTGTTTGTTTCAATACAACCTCACCAGACCAAGTCCTAATTTCACGTTTCAAAATAAGAACCCTTGAACATTATAATAATGGTTTGTAACCAACTTTGCCATTCAGTCCTACTTGTTTTTGTTCCCACTGATTCTTGGCTCCTGTTTAAGTGCCCATTTGTTAGAATTTCATTCGTGTTATATATTTTTTTTTTCTCGTACACTCCACCTTTCTGTGTCTATCATAGGCCTTCCGGATGGCCGAGGAGGAGCTGGGCATCCCTGCCCTGCTGGACGCAGAAGATATGGTGGCCCTCAAAGTGCCTGACCGCCTCAGTATTCTTACATATGTCTCCCAATATTACAACTACTTTCATGGACGCAGTCCCAGTAAGGCATTCTCTTATATCTTTAGTAATAGAAATAAGTGCTGGAGGATTTAATGCAATAAAATGGCATTTTTTCTGTTGTACCTTATTTTAGCATCATGAAATGGGATGAGCAGGTCTCAGATGTGAAATGTCAAGCATTGGCTGGAGTGATTTTAAAGTATTGTGCCACTGGACTCTAGAGCACTGAAAAAGTGTTTTTTGTAATGATAAATTAACCTCCGAAATCTGGAATTGCCAAGAGAAGTCTACCCATCCAGAATGCAAAATGCCAACCTGTAATGTAAAAGGGGATATAACGGTATTGGGCTGTTTTCCCATTTTGGAAAATCCCATTCAAATATCTTCATTCTAGTGGAAAACTCATATTGGTTAGAATACTTTGGGTCATAACTTGTATATTGTACTGAGTGGGTGTTTGTGTTTTCTGTGACGTTTTCTCTTTTCTGTCTGCAGTTGGGGGCATGGCAGGTATCAAAAGGCCAGCCGATGGGCCCAGTGAAGAGCGACCTGGGAAGAAAAACCAACCAGTCACAGCTAAAGTATATGGCTCACCTAAAGAAACGGAAAAGAAGGTAACCTTAAGGACTTGTTTATACTTGACAATCTATTTTTAAAATGTTTAAAAGACAAGTGTTACTTTGCTTTCATCATGTATTTTTTTTCGAACGTGTATTTCTATGTAATTGATTGTCGGTGTCTTTCTTTTCGCTCGTTTGCTTGTTTTCAAGTTCTTTTCGGGATAGTATATATTGGCAACATGCAGGAGATTCTTAGAACATCTGGGAGAGATGGGATCATTTGCACATTTATTTGATTAATATGATAGTTGCATTCTTGCCAAAGTGTTAGGGTGCTTGCCTATGGACCTATGGCTCAAGAGGTCCCAGGTTCAAATCCCACCGCTGGCACTACCACCACTGGGTCCCTGAGCAAGACTCTTAACCCTGAGTTGCTCCAGGGGGACTGTCCCTCTAATTAGGACATGGAAGTCGCTCTGGATAAGAGCGTCTGCTAAATGCCGTAAATGTAAATTAGAGGAAACTCAAAATGTAATTTTTATAATTTGTGACTCGTTTTGCAGTGTGTTCTGGTGGAAATATAGGCTGTATTGCCTGATGGCATCAGGGTTTAACAAAATCTAAATTAAATGATTCAAGGACTCTCTCTTTTGAAGTGCAGTGCCTTTTAAAACATCCTCTGGGATTAAAGTTCTTTGTTGCTAAAACAGATCTCCATCATCACACGACTCCACCTCCTCTATTCTTCCAAATCAAAAGCCTACTGCAAACATGTGCAAATGATACTTTGACACCTGAAAGGGTTGACATATTGAGGTTGAGAAACAGAATTTGAAACCAGACTCGCATCCCCATCACACAGTGCTAAAAATCAATCTACATTATGCCTTGATTTCTGTTATTTGCCATATGTGTTAAATACACTTAATAATATAAATAATTTTTTTGTAATTTTACGATAGTACTGTTTTGTTTTCCAGAGAGACATCTTGGTTGAGCGTTCCAATAAAAGCACAATAAGCAGTAACTGTAACAGCTGCAACAAACATGTCCACCTTGTGCAGCGTCACCTAGTGGATGGGAAGCTCTATCACAGGAACTGTTTCAAGTATGAAAAGCAATTTTTTTTTTTGTCAGAAAAGTGTCCTTTTGTCCATGTTCTGGTTTAGCTGCACAAGAGAAAATCTTCGCAACAAAAGAGAAAAGGAGAATATTAATGTTTAGAATAAGCAACCAATTGGTGAAGGCACATTTACTAAGTAAAAACTCTTTTCCAAAAAGCAAAATATACCAAAAGATCAAGATCAAGAGATTTAAAAAGGGAAAAAAAAATAATAAAAATGTAGAGGAAGTAAAGAAAAGAAGTTGCACTCTTGCATAAAGAATTTTATGTACTAAGATTTCAATTATCAGCAGGCTAACTTCTCAAACCAACTGTGTTGTTTTTTTGTAGAGAATTTAATTTTTTATTATTCTAAAATATATAATGTTGAGTAAATGCATTAGTTCCAGACTGATTCAGTTCCTTAAGGCCTGGAATTTTTGCTGTCCATTGTAGTGCCTCATGTGTCGAGAGATGACATCATGCACACATGAGCAGTGACTCAGTATGGTTGTCATTCAGAATGGCATATTAAATAGTCTGACAGGTTTTTAGGACTTGCCATATCAACAGTTTTATTTAATTCATGATAAGACTGTGAATAAATGAAATATAATCAAAAAGTTAAATTTCTATTTTGTTGTTGAAAAAACAAAATGGAAACTTCCAAGAAAAGAAACTCTAGTTTTAATTACCTAACATCTGAAGCAAAATAAAAACACTACTGAAAACTACTGGAAAAAAAAAAAAAACTTGCGTGGACTTGCTTGGAAATGATTCTGCTGTTAGCTAGATTTAACCATGGGTAAAAGGCATGTTTACTTTGTAACCATGGAAAAAAAAACTTAAATGGTAATAATAGGAAAATATAGGAATAATGTACTCAATATAAGTTATAATGCCTTACTTTTCTAATATCTATAAAGATTTCACTGAATGTTGTTAAAGACATTTTATTCCTTATGTGTGCTGTAGTTAGGCTTTAAATAAAGTTACTCTTTACAGGTGCAGCGAATGTTCCAACATTCTTCTATCCGGTACATACAAACCTGGAAAAGAGCCGAACACTTTTATCTGCAAGTCACACACTAAAACACAAAAGCCTCCATCCAGCGAGCCTGCTCAGGTTCAGCCACCTTCACATAATAGCAAAGCCACACCAGCCATCAAGATCATGCCTGCCTCAACCAATCAAAATTCACCTCTGATGGTCACAGGACTGGGGAAGACTGCCAGTCCATTTTTTCCAAGCTCTCCTTGGAAGATCAGTAAGGCTGAGCATTCTTCTAGTCCTACACCCTCCCCTCATTCCAGGCCCACAATAGCACGTTTTGAAGGCCTCAGTGTGACTGTAAATTGTAGCTCAGACCACAGACAGCCCACCCAGTCCCCAAAATCTACCAGTAGCACAATTCTGAAGAATGCAGAAGCCAGGCAGAGGTGAGGATAAAAATACAAATTATTTTTGATTATGATGGTGCTCCTACTCCTATTACTAGATACTGTGAATACAAGTATGCAGCAGATTCTGATTTTATCCAAGCTGTTAGAACTTGTCTTTTTTTTTTTTCCCCCATTTACCAACAGATTTTTTGAGTCACACTCTAATGCTGGGAGTACAGTGTCAACCCCCAAGAGCCATACAACAAGTCCAGCTGTTGAAAGCAGTGGTGTGAAAACTACCCCATCGGGGAGCGCAGGAGTCGGTGGGAGTGCTGTTAAAGGCAGGGTTGTTCTGCGGCCAGCAGACTGGGCAAAGAGCGAAAAGGAAAAAGAAAATGAGAGAGAGAAGGAAAAAGCGAAATCAGTCATTAGCAAGTTAGTGATTGAAGAAACCAGCAAAAACAGCAGCTCAACTAAGTGGTCCGGTGGGCTGAAAACGACCAGTGCAATGTAAGCTTTTTGTTTTATTAGTTCCATTTGAGGTAAATGACATCTGACATGCAATAAATTATTTATTGTAATCAATATTGTATTGCCTTATCTTAACACACATTCTCCTTAGAAGGCTCCAAGGGCTGCTCTTTGCCAGTTAACATGACGTCATGTGCTTGATGCTAATTGGCAGCTGCTTAATTTCGTTCTTTGCTGCCAGCCTCAGCATTTTTTGTGGAACTGCCAGTCTGCGTGTAGAGTTCTCTGATTTCCGTTGCAGCATGTTAGCGCATGATTATCTGAAGTGTCTAATCTATTCATCACATCTAAAACAAAGAGAAAATTGCTCCATTTAGAATAGACCCACTAATAAAATGACTTTTATTAAGCTTTAAAAAAGAAAATGGCTTCCAAAGATACTTTACTCTTACTTTCATATGAGATTTTTCTAAAGCCTTTGACGCCAGAGTCTGTAAACAATTTAACGGAGTCAGTCGGGGGAGTGTGGGAACATTCCGAGCTAATCCAAGCTGTTGGTTTCTGAATTGGTCACCCTTCATCTGCACATAATTGCATTAAAACTATATCCTAGTAAAGAGTGATGGTTTTAAAATCAGAAATTTTGTTGTTCTTGTTTAGTTTGTTCTTGGTAGTATTTTTCTTTACAACTGCTATTTGAATAGCATGCAATCTTTTAACAGCTACTTGGGTGACCATTCTTTTCTCATGTTTAACAATAACTAATTAATTGAATAATAACTAGCCATTGATCCTGAAACTTCCTTTAGTTGATGGCAGACTGGTACTTTGGATTGGTCCAAACATTTTCTCCAGCTTGACTTCTAACTGGTTGTAGGACTTGTTGGGTCTGGATTCTTGTATCTGCTTTAATAGGGAGCTATTTATTTTGCACTCTCAATTGTCAATAGCTCAAAAGATGACATGGAATGGAATTAGGCATTGTCTGGTGGCCTATTGCCTTCTCCATGAACTGGCAAATGTTGCCCCCTTGTGGACAATGACTTTTTTTTTTTTTTTTTTTTTTTTTTTTTTTTTTTAATATATATATATAAGGAGCAATGTCAAGACTGACACCAAAGGTCCCTCTGCTAGAATCCTTCTGAAATCGTTGGAGACAGATCTGGAACCAAGTGGCACCAACCCTTCAGCCAAAACATCACGATGGCTTGAAAGCAAAGACTCATCAAAAACCAGTAACCATGGTGAGGGCACATTTTGTCGCAACTCATTTACCGGTGAGATCAGAGTTACTTCAGGCTAACCCAGCATCTGTACAGATGCCTCAAGTTTTATAATAATTAAAGTATTGTATCTGTTTTTGCTTTAATCTGTCTGATTTCTTTGGCTACCATTTCAGAAGTCGAAACCGCTCCTTCAGACTGGAGGTCTATGCTCAAGCCTGTTCCCAAGTATGTTTTGCTTTGTTTTTTTTCCATGCTCGACTGCTTGACTCACTTTCTAAGCGCATATGTTTTGAATCTAAACAAATATAAAAGTCAGTCCTGTGCTAAAAAGTAATGTATTAGACCTTTTAGTGTTTAAATAGCTAATTTCCTTAAGGCTGGACTTGAGGATTTTCTCTGCAAAAACTTGAATCTTAATGGACACTTTTTTTTGGACTTTTGCTGTTTTTTGATTGGTTGAATCTCCAGACCGTCTGTCGCTTACACTTCTTCGCGCTTTACCATTGGCTCTCTCGAGCGTTCCTTGCCACGCGCGAAGAAACCAGCGGCATGTCGCGTCTGAAAGCTTCTTTTTCTTCTGTTCCTTGTCCCCCTTATCTTTTGACATAGTCTGAGGTGAGAAGAAGGTTACTACACACTTCAAAGCCTGCAGCATTTGAAATGATGTTAATATATATATATATATATAAATTTTTTTTTTTTTTTTTCTCCTTCTGCCTGTCAGGCCTGAGACCAAAACTTTCCCACCCGTTAGGGCTCACAGTGAAACACCTGAGGCAGTATCACAGCCAATGGTGTCCAACTCTGGCACCTCCCAGCCATCTGGATCTGCTCCATCCGCCTCTTCAACTCTGTCTACAAGCACCATCCTAGCACCGTCCAAGTCACCCCTTGCTAATCCTTTTAAAAATGACAGCAAACTTGATGGTAAGAGTTTTATAGATTTTATTGTATACCTTATTTGTATTCTGATGTATGAATATGAATAATTTGGTATGTATAATTGGGGGACAGAACCTTCTATCCCAACTTTTTAGTTTTTTTTAGGTTGCCCTGAGGTACCCTTGAGCAAGGTACCATCCCCGTCACTGCTCCCTGGGCACTTTCAATAGCTGCCCACTGCTGCATGGTGTTTGAGTGCATGGGTTAAATGCAGATGTCCAATTTCGTTGTGGTACACTGTGTAGTGTGCTGTGACCTCACAATGACAAGGGTTGTCACTTTCACTTTTTCACTTTCACTTCACTTATAAAGATTTCTTTGGTTTCTGGCACACGGCTGGTGACAGCAGATCCTTTAAGTTCTGTAAGTTGTGCAGTGGGCCTCTTTGGATTGGACTACTAGGTCCAACGTGTCCCACAGATACTGAATTTGGAACTTTTGGCCCTGTTCAAAATATTCCTGAAAAAAAAACTCTGGCAGGGTGCTTTTTTATTATTATTATTATTATATATATATATATATATATAATTTTTTTTTTTTTTTTTCCCCCCCTCAGAGGTTTGTGCTACAGCAGCTCTTCTGTGCGGTTGGTCAAGATGAGCTAACTTTTGTTTCTCACTTGACAATGAGTCTAGAGCACTCATGACATTGTCATTGTTTTACCAGTTTTACTTAGTTGGACCACTTTTGTTGGGGACTGCAACAAGAAAATGTGCAAGTGTAATGATCTGAACAAGCAACTTTGACATGTAGAATACCAGGGACGCCCATCTTGACCTGCCGGAGTTGATCTGACCCAGTCGTCTCTCCTCATGGTGTTTGGCCCTTGTCAAAGTTACTCAGATACTCAGTGTAATTGCATATTTTCTTGCTTCCAACACATCAGCTTCAAGAATGGACTTTTCCCTTCCTGCCTGTGATACATTCTCCTTGGACAGTTGCTATTGCAGAAATTTGGGTTATTCACCATTTGTTTGTGTGTGTGTATGTGCTAATTTGAACAACTCTAATATCATGTCTAATAATATGCTGGGGCAGTGGTGGTCTAGTGTTGTTAGGGAGTTGGCCCCAGATCCGAAGATTGTGGGTTTGATTCCTTCACCAGTAGGTTGCCTGAGGTACCCTTGAGCAAGGTACCATCCCTGTCACTGATCCCCGGGCAGCTTTCAGTAGCTGCTGCATGTGTGTGTGTGTATGGGTGAAACACAGAGGCTGAATTTCATTGTGTTGTATTGTGCTGCGTTTCACAGTGACAATGGTAGTCACTTTCAATTTGTGTTGAGGGCAAATTGGTAAGGCTTGGAAATACATAACAGGCACTTTCAATTTACTTGAGACAAGTGAGATGGATTTGAATCAACAGTTTGTGTTTTTATTTATAT
>JABMDN010017785.1:0-10549 GCA_017165825.1 Hepsetus odoe
AAAGGTACCGTCACTGGGATCCTTTTCCTGTATTGTGTATTTGACCTTCTATATTACCAGATCCTGGATGAATTTGGCTTTTCTTCATTTCAGTCTCCCAAGACCCAGATCCTGACACAGTTTACTACAACACCGCTGATGGAAGAGTGAACCTCCAGTAGAAAACCAGCAGATCTCAAGAGACCAGCTACCAGCCTACACACCAGATTAACAGAGCATCTCACAGACCACCTACTGACCAGCACACCTCACCAAAGCAGTTTAAAAAAAAAGTGACAACCCTTGTCTTCACAGCTTCACACCTTGTTTCACAGCTGATCAGAAGACCAGCTACCAGCACAACAATCCAACAGACAAACTACTGACCTGCACACCTGATCAACAGACCAACTACTGACCTACATACCAGATCAATGTACAAACTACAGACTGACACATCTCAACAGACCAGATTGTGAGACCAGACATGCCATGTTGGTGTTCAACCATTGGACTCACACAGCTGATTAACAAACCAACTACCAACCTACACACCAGATTTACATTTACCACATTTTTCATTTAGCAGATGCTCTTATCCAGAGTGACTTACAGCAGTGCTTTGTTTCAATATTTGATCTTCACATAAGTAACCAGCACAGATCAGCTATTGCTGATGAACTATTACAACCTAAGTAACAAATACTTAAAAAAAAAATAATGACTAGTACAAAAAAAAACATACACTTTTTTTTCTTTTAAGATGAAAAAAAGCAGAAGCATCTTGAGGAAGGGAAAGAAAGAGCAGAGGTAAAAGGGCAGTACTGTTTGGGAAGATTATTCTCTGAGGAAATCCTTGAACAAGTAAGTCTTCTTTTAAAGACAGCAAGGGGTTCAGAAGTTCTGACCATCAGGGGGAGTTCATTCCACCACTGAGAGTCCAGGACTGAGAAGAGTCTTGATGCGTTTCTTCCTCTTATCTTCTGTGGTGGGGGTTCAAGGTGAGCAGTGCTTGATGGTCTGAGAGGACGAGAAGAGATACGTTGTTTGATAAGCGCAGTCAAGTAAGCGGGTCCAAGACTGTTAGTAGACTTATAAGCAGCCACTGGGAGCCTGTGTAGGTTAACAGAGCAGCTAATGATCTCACAGACCACCTGCTGAAGGAGCAGCTAATGATCTCACAGACCACCTGCTGAAGGAGCAGCTAATGTTCTCACAGACCACCTGCTGAAGGAGCAGCTAATGATCTCACAGACCACCTGCTGAAGGCACGAGTGCATGGCAGAAACAAAATAGGACGGTACCTTGAGTGTAACACACCCATAGAAACAAGCAAAGAACAGACTGGTTCTCTTAAAAAGGGGTTACAGCAGGTGAAGGAAACGATTAGTGAAACTGTGGATACAGAATCCTGGTGTTCCAGGAACAGGAGTGCAATAAGGGCTGGATCCTGGAGGATCCTGGAGGATCCAAAAATTCTAATATTGTTTTTGCTTATAGACAGTCATTTTGTTTTTGTTTTTGTGTTTACTAGAAAAAAAAATTCAAGAAATTCAAAAAAATATATTAATATACTTATTGTATGCAGCAAAAATACTTTTAATTTTGATTTCTAAAATATTTAATTTAATATTTGTATGCTTTTATACCTTTATGCTGTACTATATTTCATTCCAGGTACATGACTTGTTAATTACATTTAATGCTAATAAACATTTTTCTAATTATAATACAAAATTTGTCATTAATTTCATTTAAATTCAACAGATTTCATGTTCATTTTCAGATCATTGCTGTCAGTGATCACAGAATATATTACATGAATGGAATAAAGTACAGATGTCCAGAGCAGATGGTGTTACAGATGTAGGAGAGTGTCCTGCCCAGGGAATCTCATTATTGTTGAGAGGGACACTGTCCCATGTGGGAGGACAAACTACAGGCTGCTGATCTCGCTACAGCAGCTACTCTCTGGTTATTATACATCCAGAAATGTCCAGACAGCTCTACAATTTAAGGTGGATCCATTTCTGACACATCTTCAGTCTCACACACTCCAACAGGCCAATAGAACGGGTCACTATTGAGCAGCTACACATGAGCCCTGAGGTGACCATGTCCAATGTCAGTTTTAGTCGAGTGTAAAACCCTCCTGAATTGGACTGTGGAGCTGTGGAAGTGTCTGGAGTGATGGAGCTTAATCCCTTTGGGTTCAAGGGTCAAAATGACAGTTTCCAGCCTTTCTAAGCTCTCACAGGGCAAAAGGCACGAAAACAGGAACAAAACACTAAACCCTGCTGAACAAACACCATCAGAGACCAGAGCTGGAAAATCCTGACCTCATACATGTCCATCCTTTTATTATTGAAGCCTCTATCCTAACCTGTGTTGTCGGGTCTGCTGGAGACCATCCCAGCACTCAAAACTCCACAGCCTGAGAAAATCCATGATGCTTAACCAGTCCATCACAGACTCAGTCTGGGGCAGCGGTGGCCTAGTGGTTAGGGACTAGGCCCCAGATTCGATAGATTATGGGTCAGAATGCCTTAAAAGTAGGTTGCCCTGAGTTACCCATGAATACTGTACTGTACCTGTCACTGCTCCCTGGGCAGCTTTCAATAGCTGCCCCCTGATGCACAGTGTGTTTGTGTGCATGGGTAAAATGCAGAGGTCTAATTTCACTGTGCTGTGCTGTGCTGTGTACTCACAATGACAAGAACAGTCACTTATAGGGGCACTTGATCTGACCTGCCTGTCTCTGGACTGTGGAAAAAAACCAGGGAAGTGGCTCAGCTGAACATGACGTCTGTCCTTTCTTTATTAAAGATCCATGAAGGACTTCCTGCTGAAACTCTTCTGTTGTTTGGGTGTTTAAACAGTAGCATTAGGATCATAATTACTGTGGTGGATTAATACGACATTTCAGTCTCCAAACATTTCCATTTTATAATCCCACTGAACAGACTGCTCTATTCACAGTTTATACACTGTCGTCCATCTGTTTCTCTCAATGATCTTATAAAGTCACTGATGTCCTTCATCTGAAGCTGCACAGTGTAAGTTAGTGATTCTCTAGTCCTTTCATCAGTGATCAGTTTCACACACACACACACACACACACGCACACGCGCACACACACACACGCACGCACACACACTCACACACACACACACACACACACACACAGATGGGTTTAAACTCCAAAGTGCCTCTACATGATCAGTGGATCTGATAATGTTTACAGTGAGTGTAGATTCAAGGTTGCTTTACTGACTGAAGTGTCTCGTTTGTGTAAATATATTGTTTTTTGATGTTTAGATCGACCAGAATTTGATGGTTTGTATGAATCCCTGTAGTTTTTATTGAAGCAGGTGAATCTGAAGTGCAGTTTGACAGATTTTCTGTAGTTTGATCAACAAAAAGCGAAATACACCTCTCTGTTTCGCTGCTGATGTCAAATGGGATTCAGATCAGAGTTTTTTTTTGTTTTTTTGTTTTTTTTTAATAAATTCTTTCTTTGCTTTTAACTAAACTTATACATTTTGTGATTAACCTTTTGGAACATGATATTTATTTAAAAGGACATTTTCTGCAGTTTGATTAAAACCACATTGATTTTGGATCATTTTCTTGAGCAATCTGCACTATATTTCTCATCATGTATTTATTTACTCTTTAATGGAGTCTGAACGTTCTAGTTGAAATGGATTTGGTCTCTTTTCTGGTTCTACTTTCTGTTCCATGTTAATCCTCTAAATCTGTTCTCAGAACCACAACATGGATAAGGATGTTATTCAGCTAATTACTGAACTCATCTTTGGCCATTTTTAGTCTCATGTTCCAGTTAATTAATGAATACATCATGAAGAACGTGTTTCCTTGAAAAGTAATTTACTGATGTGATATGTGGGATTAGTCTATAAAAGTGAAACGTCACGTGTAATGAAAATTATTCGTACAACAATTTACTAAAATTATGATCTGAACGAGGGCGGGATGATTGATGGTTTAGTGTAAGGGCAACATTTTTCTTCACAAATCCAATTATTGAGACAAAATAACAAAGAGAAGTGGTGCCGATCCACAAAGTCCAAACAAAAAACACGTATCTGGACAGGGGCAACGGTGGCCTAGTGGTTAGGGTGTTGGCCACATGGTCGGAGGATCGGGCGTTTGAACTCCTTCCCAATAGGTTGCCCTGAGGTACCCTTGAGCAAGGTGCCGTCCCCGTCGCGCTCCTCCCTGCGATGGACTGGTGACCTGTCCAGTGTGTCCCCTGTCCTCGCCCTGTGTGCGCTGGGTTGGACTCCGGCACTCCCCTGCGACCCTGTTTGGGACAAGCAGCAGAAAATGGATGGATGTATCTGGACAGTTAAAATAATGTAAACAAGCACTACTGAACTAACCCCCAAATAGCTGTCAATCAGTATGAGAGTTTCTGGAAAATTCCTGAACCTAGTCTGTATTATTTTCTCCGCCCTTCCATCACTGCTCAGTTTTCTACTGCACTGTAATCAGACATGTGCTTCATCCTCTTTCGCTAATATCCAGCTCTTTGTGTGCTGGAGCAGGAGGTGAATCACTGAAAAGAGAACATTCAGGTCCCTCAAGTATGAGTTTGGGATTCATTAGTGTAGGCACAAGCTGTGGTGTCACTGCAGGAAGAGGGACTAGGCTGCAGGATCAGAAGGTCATGGGTTCGAATCCCAGTTGTGTTGAGGTTCCCTTTAGCACGGTACTGTCTCCAACACTACTCCTCAGACTCTGGACATAACTGCCCGGTGTGTAAGGATGAAAACAGAAGAAGTATTTCAGCACTATGTGGTGGATTTCGTAATGACAAATAGTCCTTTTCTGCAATGTAACATTGACTCAACTCTGCTCCTCATGCAGTAAATACACAATAACAGCTCTCCGCTCCTCTCTTCCACACTCGCCGTTACTCTGAACTGTTTCCCAAGTATTTAAATTCCTCCACCTTTGTCCCCTACACTCCCTCCATCATAACCACTCCACTTTCCTGATGAAATAGTCAGTAAATGAAAAGAAAAAAAAAAAAAAGTGAGAGTGACAACCCTTGTTGTCAAGGTCAAGGCACAGCACAGTGAACCACAGTAAAATTGGACCTCTGCATTTAACCCATGCACACACCATGTAGCAGTGGGCAGCTATGGGGTGGTGGTGGTCTAGTGGTAGGGTATTATTTACCTATGGCTCAAGAGCTTCGAATCCCACCTCTGGCATTACCACCACTGGGTCCCTGAGCAAGACCCTTAACCTTGAGTTGCTCCAGGGGGACTGTCCCTGTAATTAGAACAGGAAAGTCTGCTAAATGCCGTAAATGTAAATGCCCGGGGAGCAGTGACGGGGACGGTACCTCAAGGGTACCTCAGGGCAACCTACTGGTAAGGGGTTTAAACCCACAATCTTCCAATCATGTGGCCAACTCCCTCACCACTAGGCCACCGCTGCCCCAAATACAAGGTAAACTAACCTTTGTAGGCTGTTGTTGGTGGTGTCCCGCCTTCGACCACTGTTTAAACTAAAGGCGAGCTTAATCTAAGACCCGGCCTTGAAAAGCCCACAGTGCTTTAGTTTCTAAGACATGATCTGACTTTTTCTAAGTACTTGCCGTTTGTCTGCAACAGCTCTGTCTTATAATTGATCTGAAAGCCAAAAAACACACATTATGGCCTGCAAGCATACAGACACACTCGTCCCTACACCTTTCTCCTGCGTTTCCTCTGACGAAATGTGGTTTAGCTTCTACTTCCTCTTACTGGCCTCTTAGAAATGCTAGTTGGGGGATGGGTGATTACATGAACCTTTAAAGCACAGTGTTGAGTATCAGTTGGGCCGTGATGTTAACAGTCTTAATGTCTGAGGGATAAATCTGATGCTGTTGTGGAAAACATTTTCCCATCATGCCTTTCCTCCTCTTCACATCTCTGCACATTATGATTCGTCAGTTACAGTGGTTGTGAAATGAAACATAGACGAGCTGTTTCAAAGTAAGATGAAAAAATGTGGTCATGTGGCAGCAACAGAGCTGAACACACTCTAATGTCCTGCAGCTCAGAGGAGCTGTGAGAGAACAGACTCCACAGGAACTCTTCTGTCTTTAGAAAGGTTTCATAAAACACTCCTGTCACCAGGAAAGGTTTTGTAACCTTTTACACACACACACACACACACACACACACACACACACACACACACACAGATGCATAGACTTGAGAAATGCAGGAAATCTGAAATCTGTCACATACGCTCATCCCTTTGTTCCTCTTGCTCTTCTCATGCAGAATAAACTGTTTCTAAATCATTTGAGAGCTTCTCACTCTAGGTTGTCATGTTTGGATTCTCTTTTTAATATTGGTTTGTTTTTATTTTCCTCTTGTGTTTCTACTGTTATGTCAATAAAGGCATATGTCTAACATATTGAACAACAAAAATAAAGACACAAATAAATAAAAAAATGAATAATAAATTAAATATGCTTCTAAAACACACTGCTGCTGTCATAATGAATAAGAGTTAAAACAGATGAAATGCACAGTCTACACAGTGTCGCCCTCACCTGCTGACACCTGTTTCCTTTAAGTGATGAACTGTTATTTGTATTTTTAAACACTTTGATCTGAAACGAGGCGTTTTTCTCTGCTTTGAAGTGGCGACCTGTGACGTCACGGCTGGACGGAGACGGAACGTTGTGGAAGTTCAAACACAAACCCCGTTAATCTGCGCGTGCACGAGAACAGAGCCCAGATACACTCTTCATATCTGTTGATTTTACACCTTTTTCAGTTCCAGCACAGAAATGTCCCGCACTGAGAGCAGCGGAGGGTTTAAACCCGGTGAGTTCACACTTTAAACCGACTTTAATACTGAAGAGTTCATCCAGCTGTGGAGATCAACAGTTCATCAGTTTCTGCTGAACATGGAGAAACACTGCTTTTCTCTCCTCAGTTGTATTTCACCTCGGAGATGCGGAGGAGTTCGAGGAGAGTCACACTGAGTGAGTAAAACAAGTGTGTTTGTGTGTGTGTGTGTGTGTGTACTTTTTTTTCCTACGCGTAAGAAAAAAAATTACAAGCACAAATATAAATGATTTAAAACTCCATCACTGTTCATTCCATGTTGGAAGAGCTCGCCTGTAAAAAGGGAACAGAAATGGTTTTATAGTCTCTAATAATAATGGATGTGATGGAGATTTGTTGTTGTTGTTGTTAAATGTCATATAATCTAAGTGTGTACATTCAAATAAAGGGAAAATACACATGTTGCTTGTCTTCCAGTGATGTTCCTCCTCCTCTGACCCTGGAGCAGCTCTACCTGAAGACCCTGAGTTCTGGGAGGAGTCTGGAGGAGACACTTTATTTTCTGAACCAGTATCACAGTTATCTGGTACAGTGGTGCAGTACAGCGACCCACACAGCACAGATCTGAGATCAGCTTCATACTGAATAAAGAACACTCCTCTCTGTCCCCACAGGTGACCAAGAAAGAGGATCTTCAGTCGGAGGTCTCAGATAAACAGCACAAGGTGAACAGTTTAGTTCTGAGTAGGGGTTTATTATCATTTTTACTTTATTATTACTTTATTACTATTATTTACTTTTACTAATAATAATCGCATGTGTTGATAATAATAATAATAATAATAACAATAATGATAATAATAATAATTAACTTGTTTTATCTTCAGTGCATTAAGCTCCAGGGTATTCGGAAACATCTTGACAGCGTGTGCACACAGGTCGCCAAAATAGTGAACACTGTTCAGGTAAGGCTGTGTGTGTGCATGTGTTAATTATTTTTGCTATTATTATTATTATCATTATTATTATTATTATTATCTGCTGGAAGGTTCTGAACTGCTACTGTTCGTGTCTGTTTCACAGAGCAAAGTGAAAGCGCTCAACTGGCTGATCTGTAAAAAGTCTGAACTCCTGCACAAAGTGAGTTTGAACCACTTCCTGTGTCTTTTGTTCAGATTTATGATTTGGTGTAAAGTGTAAAGTAGCTTCACTGTTTACATTTTCACTCTTACATTAAGTTAAAGGGGAAAATGTCAGATTATAAAAACATCCTTTTCTCCACTTTAAAGTTTTGTAACATGAACACTATTTCAACACTCCCAGTCCACCCACCTCCCAGTCCCTAGAGTGTGGGACACGAGTCCTCCAACACAGAATGTCGTCCTGTTGACTCAGTGTTAGAGGTTCACAGTGACCTGAAGAACTGTGTGAACAGGTTCTTTACTTTATTGATGAAAACACATTTTTATCACATCACTGTGTGTGTTTGTTTCTGACAGAAGATGCAGGAGAAGCAGCAGCTGCAGTTCAGGATTAGTGACCTTCTGAACAGAAAGCAGGTAAACGAGTGTGTAAAAAAGAGTGTGCATAGTGTGTGTGGTGTCTCGGGAATGTGTGTGTGATCGGTTAAAGTGACAGTTCAGCAAAACCCTGTTGTTTTCCACACACAGTGTTCAGCTGTAAAGTAACGGAAGATTCACCAAACATACAAAACTAACTCACACTCGTTACTTTCAGCTGTGTGTGTGTGTGTGTGTGTGCGTGTGTGTGTGTGTGTGTGTGTGTGTGTGTGTGTGTGTGTGTGTGTGCTTGTACAGTAACATGCTTTCTTGTGTTTTCTCATTTCAGGAACTTCTGTCTGAACAGCGTGTATCCTACAGCACATGAGTCCTCCTCCCTTCACTCTAATAATTATAATTATTTTAATTAACTACAGTATTATTTGCATTAATAATTACTATCAATATTGCAGTATTGTAAAGTGTTGTTGTCAGATGTCTCTGTGTGTGTTTGTACATCAACCTGCTTTCTTGTGTTTTGTCGTTTCAGATCCTGCAGACTCCTCCTCCTTCACCTTAATTAATTATAATTATTTTAATGAACTGAACTATTATTAGTATCTGATGATCATTATTGCAGTGTTGTGTTTATTATTGTGTGTGTTTCTGTATATAGTTCTAATAAAATGTTGTGTTTAATAAAGTGGTGTTGTGTTTAAACCCCTTCATTATTACATCATTATACAGTCTGAGTTCAGTACTGACACATTTCACACGCCAGCCTGACGCCTCTGTTGTGTAAAGTGTTCAAACACGGATGTGAAGTAATGTAAAGTGGGTTTGGTGTAAATCAGAATCTTTATGCTGCTCTTTATTGTGTAAACTTAGATGTAAGATTACATGAACTAAATATTAAACACTATATTAACTTTTATGGGTGTTTAAAGTCTTATTTTACATTCCAGATTTAGGTGTTGTAACGGTGGCGGGGTGTAGGGAGGACGCCAATGCAGAGCCAGGAGTTTGAAACGTAACTTTATTAGCTATACTTCCAAAAACAAGAAACAAGGACTGCAGTCCTAACTAAAACAAGGGAACTGCAGCCTAAACCAAGAACACCAGATTTACTAAATACCAAAAACCACCACAGCGTGTAGGCTAAGCCTAACTAATGAGCCGCGCTCTGTTCTGACTCATCGGGGCTTAAATAGTCAGCCCCAATGAAACACACCTGTGCCTTCATTAGCTCAGGTGTGTTCAGTCAGAACAGAGCGCCCTCTATCGTGCACAAAACACCTCATCCGTGACAGGTGTTCTGTTCAAAAACATTAAAAGTTACTGTAGGTTTTTTTTTTTTTACAGTAAAACCAGATTTCAGTTCACAGAAGAAACATAAACACTGAACTGAGTTCTGAGTAAGAGTGTATATATCTTACCACGTATCACTCCAGACTAAACAAAACCTACTTGTTTAGTCAGACTTTTCGTAATTAATCTTCCTGTCAGTTAGAAGGTGCAGATCCAGGGGTTCATGGATGCAGAAAATTCCAGTAAACTGGGATGTTGGTGCTACCAGCCCACCGCTCTTACACGATCACTCAGGCTTGATGATGGTGGTGTGGGGGGACGCTAGTGTCTGTAATGGTGGCGGAGTCAGGAACATAACTTTATTTAACATGGTTACTAAACCAAGATACAAGGAACTACAAGGTCTGTAAAACATGAGTCCTAAACAGATCTAATTCATGTCTCTCTGTTTCTCTCTATTATACCTGTATGGTGGACAGCTTAGGTATTTCCAGGAAGCAAGTCCATCAATCACCTAGAGGGTTTCCTGAACTCCATACCAGTAACTCCACCATGTTGATGAAACTACTATCATCAGATTTCTCCTCACCTGAACTCCAGATCATCTACATCATTCTGGATCATCTGCAGGAGCTGCTGCAACTAAGATGAACAAAGTCTTCACCCTCTCAAGCAGAACCACCGTTAGCTCACTGAACTTCCAACTACAGACACTACCGGATTCTTTTACTGTAACTCATACTTTACTGGAACTCACCACTAAACTGATTAATTGTGAAATGCACTTTCTCTTTCTTTCTTTCTTTCTTTCTTTCTTTCTTTGGACAGCAACAAGTATCATGAAGGAGAGGACAGCCAGAGCCTGTTCATGCAGGTTGTAAGTTTCCCTGTTCAGCTTTACTCAACTTTCTCCTGAAGTGCAGTCATCAGGTCTTACATCTT
>JABMDN010017850.1:0-14434 GCA_017165825.1 Hepsetus odoe
GACTGAAGATCCTCTTTCTTGGTCACCTGTGGGGACAGAGAGGAGTGTTCTTTATTCAGTATGAAGCTGATCTCAGATCTGTGCTGTGTGGGTCGCTGTACTGCACCACTGTACCAGATAACTGTGATACTGGTGCAGAAAATGAAGTGTTTCCTCCAGACTCCTCCCAGAACTCAGGGTCTTCAGGTAGAGCTGCTCCAGGGTCAGAGGAGGAGGAACATCACTGGAAGACAAGCAACATCTGTATTTTCCCTTTATTTGAATGTACACACTTAGATTATATGACATTTAACAAACAACAACAACAAATCTCCATCACATCCATTATTATTAGAGACTATAAAACCCTTTCTGTTCCCTTTTTACAGGCGAGCTCTTCCAACATGGAATGAACAGTGATGGAGTTTTAAATCTTTTATATTTGTGTTTAAGGAAGATGCACATACACACACTTGTTTTACTCACTCAGTGTGACTCTCCTCGAACTCCTCCGCATCTCCGATGTGAAAAACAACTGAGGAGAGAAAAGCAGTGTTTCTCCATGTTCAGCAGAAACTGATGAACTGTTGATCTCCACAGCTGGATGAACTCTTCAGTATTAAAGTCGGTTTAAAGTGTGAACTCACCGGGTTTAAACCCTCCGCTGCTCTCAGTGTGGGACATTGTTGGTGAGAAGGTGTGAATGAATCAGTGTAGTGAGTGGATCTGCTCTGGTTCCGAGAAGCACAGATTAAAGGTGTTTGTGTTTGAACTTTCACAACGTTCCATCTCTGTCCGAGCGTGACGTCACACAAAGAAGCTACAAAAAGGCTCATTTCGGATCAAAGTGTTTTATTTCTGTCAGAACGCAAACACTGGTTCATAAAGAAAGTGTCCCGCACAGCGCCCCCTGCTGAACGCCTTCATTAATGACTGAAGCAGCAACACTGGAGTCCTTCTGTTCGTCCTGCAGGGGGCGCAGCAGCAAGGAGTTACTTAACGGTGTTATTCATTCAATCATTATCCATCCATTTTCTGCCGCTTGTCCCAAACGGGGTCGCGGGGGAGTGCTGGTGTCCAACCCAGCGCACACAGGGCGAGGACGGGGGACGCACCCTGGACAGGTCGCCAGCCCATCGCAGGGAGGAGTGTGACGGGGACGGCACCTTGCTCAAGGGTACCTCAGAGCAACCTATTGGAAAGGGGTTCGAACCGATCGGTGTTCCTCTGATCATGTGGCCGACGCCCAAACCACTAGGCCACCACAACATTCAATCATTATTCCTATAAATAATATTTCTTACTCTTAAAACAAAAATCAAACTTACAAACTAGTAATCATACAAACAGCAGTTAAAACCATCAAGTATGTGTAAAATTATCCATCATACAAAATGTGCTACAATAATACTATATTTAAAATAACAATAACAACAACAACAACAGCAATAATAATAATAATAATAATGTATTAGTATTAGTAGTAATAATAGTGGAAGCAGCACTGTTTCTGTAAACATTAGTAATAAATCTACACTGTAACTGGAGGCACTGGTGACGTAGTAACTGATGGTTTTGTCGGTCATTTACGTTCTAATTTCTGAGACTTTTTCTTTAGAACATGTTTTTGATTGTTTTGCTGTGGAAGAAGCTTATTTTGTCAAAATCTTTATATATTAATGGTGCTACATTGACTGGTGTGGAAAAAGTGTTCTCTAAGCATTCAGTTAATTGATCTGGCTCTTCTGGACGAGATGGTGAGCTATTAAGTGTTATCAGGTCTGGCAGGCTTTAAATAAAACTATATAGATTATATAGATCAGGGCTGTGGATCCACTAACATGAAAGCAGGGGATTTACATAAATTGTGACTCGTATGAATCTAATGTGTAAAGATGTATCAGTGAGGTGATCTGAGGTCATTATGACAGCAGTGATATAATAGCTATGTTGTCTACATGAACACCGAGTGACAGGATTGGGTGTAAAGTGTACTTATGGTAATGAGTGGGTCCCAATACATTTTAAAACTCTTAGAACTGAGGACTGGTGTAAAGACTAATTTTAATGTAATGTAACAAACTTGTCAGGACTGATCCAGGTTTCTGTGAGGCAAAGGACATCAAACTCCTCTTCAGTGATTATTCAAGTTTGTTTGTGTTTATTTTTACAGGGTTCATAACAGAACATCGGCGGAGAAGCACAACTGCATTTGTAGGAGACTCTGTACTGCTGCCTTGTGATATCCAATCACATTTACCTGTGAAATTTCAGTGGATCAAAGAAGACATGAACGGTTACCAATCAGATATCGACCAAAGACGAGTGCAGCAGTTTAACACTCACTCTCCAGGAAATCTCTCTCTACTCATATCACTCCAGACTGAAGAGGATGGAGAAGTGTACACGTGTCTGTAGTATTTACAGGACATGGTCATAACTGTTTCCATGGTAACAGGTACATGGATTATACTGTCCTTTGTGTTTAGTGATTTGTTTTTAACATAGTCTGATTCTTCACTTGATTAACTTTATAACAACTTCATTAAAGAACCATTAATAACAATCTCAGATTAACATTAGTTTTTTTCGATAGGCCCCAAAATAGAGAAAATAAACTCAAAGTCATTTGATCATAGCTATTGATGGTCAGTTAATAGTTTATTTTTAGTAGTCAATATAAAACATTTCCTTTAAGATGGTTGTTTAAGTATACTATCTAAAGATTTGATCTTTTTTCTTCAGTAACTGTCCAGCTAAAAACTACAGTCCTCCCTGAACCAGTCTCATCAAAAGGAGCTGATAATAGACAATCAGGTATTAAATAGATGGTTAAAAATGACATTTTGTCACTGTCAGAACAAACCCTCATGCTAGACCCTTTATTGCAGCCCGTTTTTCTTTCTGTTCTGACAATAGCCTGTTAGTCTGAAGCAGCTCCGTAAGACTGTAAATGTAAATGTAACATGGTCAGGTCAGTCCACTCTCTGATCTTCAGGGAGTGTTTTCTCCCAATGTTGCTCATAAAGTTTTCAGTGCTGGTTGTTTGAAATCACCTGTGTTTGTTTAGGTGCAGTCCCATCCATATTTCTGACCCACTTCCCCTTTGGTGTTGTGGCCATTTTCATATTCCACATTGTGGTTGTGTTTCTGTTCAGGAAAGCTAAAGGTAGCCTTCAAGCCATCGAGCAAAACATTTTACATTTGATTGTTCTGTGTGATTTCATATTTTATTCTTTTTTTTCTTCATCTATCACCTTTCATTCCCCAAATCAGTGCCGATTCCAGCCAGAGTTCACTACAGTGCTGGAGGTCAAGATGAACCAATGAGTCTACAGTAAAGATGGAATATAAACCACCAACTGGTCGTGAGACTTGGACTCCCTGCAGAAATAAAATTTCTATTGATGCACTGTTTGCAACTTTATAGTCCTTTTATTTCTGCAGAAATTACTCTTAATATTTAAAAATTCAACCTGGACCAGCTAAAATAAATGATAAATGATAAATGATGAAGAAAACTAATTTTCTTCCCCTCGGTTTAAGAGCCCTACCCCGACGGGGCACTAAGGAGAGCCAAACCGATGTTTGGAGAAAAAAAATAAATAAATAAAGTTTGAATTCCCCTTTTGAGCATTTTTGTTTCCACCCGTTTTTGGGTTCTTTGTAGTAGCTCGGGTGTCCTGGTGTATTTTAGGTACTGGCAGCTTCAGGTACTGCATTTGGGTCCTAACCCAGTGTGACTCCCTGCATTCAGAGTGAGTCACACCGTTATACTCGTTAATAAACTACATGCTACTGTGGCCTTGCTAGAAGCTTGCCTGTCAGAGCTGGGCCCAGTAACCTCATCTGTCCTGACGAATTCAACAACAGCCTGCCTCTTTAACTCAGAGGTAGTGAGATGTGTGGTCCTCCATGCTCTCTCTGTGTTAATGTAGAACAGCCCTGTTTCGTTTGATTGCCTGCTCTGCTTGTTAGCTCCCTCCCTCATTGTTTCCAGGTGAAACAAAACAATGTTCCTCCAGGTCCAAAGTGCTACACATAAAACAACATCTAACATGACACAGAACACACCACAAGACAAGTTTGATGGCCAGAGGATGGAACCATTTCCCATCCTTACACTAGAACTTTTTAGTTCCCTAAAGAACATCAGATAGGAGGTTTCAGTTCAGCATTCTTGAACACTATCTATAAATGCTTCTTAAAGGAACCAAAAGTGGCTCTTCTTTGGCCGATATGGTCCTGCTGCCTTGCAGAACTTAATTCTGAGCCTAATGTTACACATCTAATCCAGGTAATGAGGACTTCGGTTGGGTTGGATCTGTTTTGTTGCATCACTCCAAAGAGTCATTTTCAGCATTTTTTTCATGTCTGACTTTGATTGGCAGAAATTGATTTCTCATAATGGTATTATTTTGGTGGTGGGGTGGTTTAGTAGTCCTGTCTGAACTTCCTCTTTTCCGCTGAAGAGACTTTCAAAGTTTCAATCTGTGCATTGTGGTTGCTTTCATGTCTCTTTTCAGGAAAGCCAAAAACCAATACACAGTTTGATCTTCGTCCTTCCCTTTCTCCTCCTGTTTCACATCAAGACATAAAGAACTCTGATGGCACATCAGCACCTCCAGTCTTGTGCTATTTTTGTGTGACGGCCACCCAAAATGAATAAATCTCACTTTCTGCCTCTTATCCATCTCTCTATCCTGCATTAGCGAGCTCATTCTTCATTCTTCTGGCCTCACATAACTTTTAATTAAATTGATAATGTTAGGTATGAATGTGGGCAGCAGTAGCCTGGTGGTTAGGGAGTCGGCCCCGGGTTGGAGGATTGAGGGTTCGCACTCCTTACCGATGGGTTGCCCTGAGGTACCCTTGAGCAAGGTGCCGTCCCTGTAGGTTTGCTCCTCCCTGCGAGGGGCTGGCGATGGTGGGCTGGCGAGGGTAAAGTTTGATGCATTTCTTCCTCTTCACCTCTCAGCACATTATGATTGGTTGTCTAAAGAGGTCGTTAAACTAAATTTCAGTGATATATTTGTGTCTGATGGTCAGATATGAGTCTCTTCTCAGCACCAGCCTCTACTTCCTTCCTGTTGACAAGAGCGTGTGGCTATGTTTGTGGTTAAGAGTGATGCAGCTCTCCTCTCTTTGTATGTGCAGCGGCCAAACAGAAAGTTCTAGATTAAGTAGATCAGATGTTGCCTGCAGTATTTTACCTGTGTACATTTGATCAAGGCCATCTTTTCCTCTCAGAGTAACACTCGTGTTTTCTGTTGATAAATATTCCTGTTAACAGTTTAAAAGGTGTTCACATGAACAGATCAGCTGAGGGGAAAGTACAGAGTGAGTTTGGGTAAACAGTGTGTTTATGTACAGATACTCTGGCCTGTCAGTCTTTCTACTCCATCTGTAATTCACCCTTACACACACAGTAAAGGCAGCGTCACCCACAAGCACCCTGTGACGACACCCACAGCTGACCACAGCTAACGGGCTGGATAGAAAGAAAGAAAGAAAGAAAGAAAGAAAGAAAGAAAGAAAGAAAGAAAGAAAGAAAGAAAGAGAAAGAAAGAAAGAAATACAATAGTGACAAGTCACAATGCACTGAGATCAGTTAGGCAGAAGCCAGGTGAAAGAAATGCATGCTGGGAACACTGTCATGATAACAGTACATTTACACACACACTTGCAAAACTGATAAAGCAATGATCAGAGTGTGCAGATACCTGTAGACATAAATATAACTTTACATCCTGTTTCACTGTAAAGATGATGACACTGATGAAAGATCAGTTGTGTATTTTAAAGAAATGTGGAGATGATGTTTGCTTGTTTGCAGAGTTTATTATTATTTGCATAAAATAAATGAGTGGATATAATAAATGAATTCATTCTGCAGACACAAATATAAAGTTACAGACTGTCAGCACTCAGCGCCCAACCCCCAACAGAGTGTTAAAGACATTCAGTAAAGAGGAAGCACTCGGCCACACTGAGAGGCCCTCAGAACCACAACATATGTTTTCATGTGTCTATGAAAGTAACACATTAATAAAGCAATAAATAACAGTGTAACTACTGGTGATATAACTACTGGTGTTACTCTCTCAGAATTAAAGGTGTTTGAGGGTCTTTGGGGTGGAACCCGCTGCATCACTGGGGTGGTTCCCTCAAGGGCACACCTTCAGTACTTTAGTCAGGGAACATAATTCCATCATTTACACTGCAGTTCATGTTTGTTTTTGTATAAATGTTCATGTAAATGCAAAAGTAAAATTTTAAATGTTTTGAATTTTGAAATACTGCTAAAATGTAGCTGCATGATATAAATCAGAACCATTAATATGTAGCAGTTAACAATTTAACCACTGTTGCACTTTTAGGGGGAAACAGTATTGGGGTGTCCTGGTGGGGGGGGGGGGGTACCTTTAGCTAGACTGGGGTGGTCCCTTCAAGGGTAGCTTTCAGGACATTTAATTAGGGAATTAATTCCACCATATTCATATTTATAGGTTAAAAGGTCCAAATCTGGGCAGCACGGAGGTGCAGTGAGTAACGCTGTCACCTCACAGTGAGAAGGTCCTGGGTTCAGTTCTCAAGTGGGTCCTGGTCCTTTCTGTATACAGTGGACGTGTTCTCCCGCGTTCACGTGGGTTTCCTCCGGGAGCTCTGGTTTCCTCCCACAGTCCAAAGACCTCAGACATCAAATGTAACCCTCAGACATTAAGACTGTTAACATCACGGCCCACCTGATACTCGACACTGAAAACTAGTCTTTGTGCTGGATGTGCTTTAAAGGTTCATTTAATCACCCCTCCCCCCATCAGCATTTCTGAGAGACCAGTGAGAGGAAGTACAAGCTAAACCACATTTCGCCAGAGGAAACGCAGGAAATATGTGTGGGGACGAGTGTGTTTGCATGCTTGGAGGCCACAATGTGTGTTTATTGACTATCATATAAATTATATTATAAGACAGAGCAGTTGTGGACAAATGGCAACCAGAAAAAGTCAGATTACTGCCCTCTGCTTTTTACCCATGCACACAAACTGTGCATCAGGGGGCAGCTATTGAAAGCTGCCCAGGGAGCAGTGACAGGTACAGTACAGTATTCATGGGTACCTCAGGGCAACCTACTGGTAAGGGATTCAAACCCACAATCTTCCGATTCTGGGGCCTAGTCTCTAACCGCTAGGCCACCTCTGTCCCAGACTGATCTGTGATGGACTGCTTAAGCATCATGGATTTTCTCAGGCTGTGGAGTTTTGAGTGCTGGGATGGTCTCCAGCAGCCCCGACAACACAGGTTAGGATGGAGGCTTCAATAATAAATGGATGGACGTGTATGAGGTCAGGGTTTTCCAGCTCTGGTCTCTGATGGTGTTTGTTCAGCAGGGTTTAGTGTTTTTTTCCTGTTTTCCTGCCTTTTGCCCTGTGAGAGCTTAGAAAGGCTGGAAACTGTCCTTTGGACCCTTGAACCCAAACAGATTGAGCTCCATCACTTCAGACACTTCCACAGCTCCACAGTCCAATTCAGGAGGGCTTTACACTCGACTAACACTGACATTGGACATGGTGACCTCAGGGCTCATGTGTAGCTGCTCAATAGTGACCCGTTCTATTGGCCTGTTGGAGTGTGTGAGACTGAAGATGTGTCAGCAATGGATCCACCTAAAATTGTAGAGCTGTCTGGACATTTCTGGATGTATAATAACCAGAGAGTAGCTGGTGTAGCAAGATTAGCAGCCTGTAGTGTGTCCTCCCACTTGGGACAAAGTTCCTCTCAACAATAAAGAGATTCCCATTATTTCATTTCACTTAATGTCATTCATGTAATATACTCTGTGATCACTGACAGCAATGATCTGAAAATGAACATGAAATCTGTTCTATTTAAATGAAATGAATAACAAATTAATTTGGATTATATTAAAAAAATGTAAAACAAGCCATGTACATGGGATGAAATATAGTACAGTATACAAGTATAAAAGCATACAAATATAAAATTCAATATTTTAGAAATCAGAATTAAAAGTCTTTTTGCTGCATATAATAAGTATATTAATACCCACATATATTAAGTGTATTAAATGTTCTTGAATTTTTTCTCTAGTAAACACAAAAACAAAAACAAAATGACTGTCTATAAGAAAAAACAATATTAGAATTTTTTTCTGCTGTTTTGCTGTTCAGATGTTCAAGTCCCCCTCCCCCCATCAAATTTTCTTTCATTTTTCCTTCAGTTGGTGAGTTTGTGTTACGGCTCCCTCCAGAATCCAGCCCTTAATACACTCCTGTTCCTGGAACACCAGGATTCTGTATCCACAGTTTCCCTAATCGTTTCCTTCACCTGCTGTAACCCCTTTTTAAGAGCTGCCAGTCTGTTCTTTGCTTGTTTCTATGGGTGTGTTACATTCAAGGTAACGTCCTATTTTGTTTCTGCCGTGCACTTGTGCCTTCAGCAGGTGGTCTGTGAGATCATTAGCTGCTCTGTTAACCTACACGGGCTCTCAGTGGCTGCTAGTATCAGGTTTAAATCTTTAACTCTTGCTTATAAGTCTACTAACAGTCTTGGACCCTCTTACTTGACTGCTCTTATTAAACAACGTATCTCTTCTCGTCCTCTCAGACCATCAAACACTGCACACCTTGAACCCCCACCACTGAAGATAAGAGGAAGAAACGCATCAGACTCTTCTCAGTCCTGGACTCTCAGGTGGAATGAACTCCCCCTGATGGTCAGAACTGCTGAATCCCTTGCTGTCTTCAAAAGTCAATTAAAGACTCACTTGTTCAAGGATTTCCTCAGGGAATAATCTTCCCAAACAGTACTGCTCTTTTACCTCTGCTCTTTCTTTCCCTTCCTCAAGATGCTTCTGCTCTCTTTCATCTTAAAAGAAAAAAAAGTGCATGTTTTTTGTGTACTAGTTACAGGGTTACTATATTTGTTACTTAGGTTGTAATAGTTAATCAGCAATAGCTGATCTGTGCTGGTTATTTATGTGAAGATCAAATATTGAAACAACGCACTGCTGTAAGTCACTCTGGATAAGAGCATCTGCTAAATGCGGTAAATGTAAATCTGGTGTGTAGGTTGGTAGTTGGTTTGTTAATCAGCTGTGTGAGTCCAATGGTTGAACACCAACATGGCATGTCTGGTCTCACAATCTGGTATGTTGAGATGTGTCGGTCTGTAGTTTGTACATTGATCTGGTGTGTAGGTCAGTAGTTGGTCTGTTGATCAGATGCATTGGTCAGTAGTTTGTCTGTTGGTTTGTTGTGCTGGTAGCTGGTCTGCTGTTCAGCTGTGAAACTGCTTTGGTGAGGTGTGCTGGTCAGTAGGTGGTCTGTGAGATCATCAGCTGCTCTGTTAATCTGGTGTGTAGGTTGGTAGCTGGTCTGTGAGATCTGTTGGTTTTCTACTGGAGGTTCACTCTTCCATCAGCAGTGTTGTAGTAAATTGTGTCAGGATCTGGGGCTTGGGAGGCTGAAATGAGGAAGAAAAGCCAAATTAATTCAGGATCTGGTAATATAGCAGGTCAAACACACAATAAAGGAAAAGTATCCCAGTGACGGTACCTTTGGTTCTCTTGGTGTAATAGACCACAGCTACTATAATGTGGAGAAAGATCACAGTCACCAAGGCGAAGGGGACGAAGGGCAGAGACTGTGGAGGGGCAGCAACAGTAACATCAGCTGGTGGTGAAAAACACAAAGTCTCAGTACTGAGATCATTGTAAGATAAAAAAGATCTAAGAATATTAAATATTTTCAATCCTACAACTAAAATGATTTTGAGGAATCTGGGACCAGGACCACATGTTCCCACATTTGATCCAGTTTTCCCACTAATTAACAAGCTCTTCCTGTTTGAAATGGGTGTGTAGGAGCAGTGCAGGGGGTCTCCAGGAGTGATTCATGCAGAGACTGACTGGATGTTATTTATAATATTTAGTTTTGATGAATTTATATCAAAGTTTTAGTTGAGGGAGACTGTAAACCTCTGAAGAATGAATAAAACATTCATTGAAAACATGTCAAGCTGACAGAGTCTGACCTGTTATGTGGAGCTCTCTCTCTCTCTCTCTCTCTCTCTCTCTCTCTTTCTATTTTTAGTATAACAGCGTGTCTAGATCACTCAGTAAGTCTTGTTCATGGACTTGCTTTACACTGTTTATGATCCAAATGAAACAGTCGGCTGTCACGAGTATCAGACACACACGAGTGATACACATTTAAATGTATAACAAGACTCTTCTCTTAAAAATCACAGTAATATTACATGTGATAACATTATGATGTGATAACAGCAGGGCAAAGGTAAACACTGAAACCCAGGATTAAAAATAGATTCAACAGGACACATAAAAACATTCTGTCTAATCTGAATATTAAGAGAAATAATGTACATTCTATAAATGATCCTCCAAACACAGTCTCTGTAAATACACTCTGTATATAAACCTCTTCCTGGAGAATTTATCATGAAAAGAGAAGAAAATCCCAAACCTTCAACAGTGATTCTGATCTCTGTGAATCCACTTTTAATAACAGTACACCTGTACTCTCCTCCATCCTCTTCAGTCAGGAGTGATATGAGTAGAGAGAGATTTCCTGGAGAGTGAGTGTTAAACAGCTGAGCTCTGTTTCTGTACTGATCACTATTAATGCTTGTCCAGTCCCAGAGTCCACTGCTGGTGTTGTATTTCTCCCAGCTGACGTTCTGAGGTGTAGAGGGGAAGTTGGAGCAGTAACAGGGCAGCAGGACTGACTCTCCTGATTGAGCTGTTATAGTCAGTGTTTCCCCCTCGTTTACCAGAGCACAGGCTGCAGAAACACACAGGCATGAACAAGACCCTGTACATTTCCTGCAGGTGATATTTATACAGTTTTAATTTAACATGGTTTGGAAGATTGTGGCCTTTGATGGTCCTTATCATCACTAGAACTACAGAATTATTGTATTTGTCTGTAGTTTTGGGTTCTCTTTCTGAGAAATGAACAGAGGAGTTAAACAGATCCACAATCCTGCTTAGTGCAGATAAATCAGACTGATCACTATTATCTGTTCCTCTGCCTCTATGGCTTCACCGGGGCAGCAGTGGTCTAGGGGTTAGGGAGTTGGCCCCAAGATCTGAAGGTTGTGGGTAAAAATCCTACACTAGTAGGTTACCCTGAGGTACCCGTAAGCAAGGTACTGTCCCCATCACTGCTACCCAGATAGCGTTAAATAACTGTGCCCTGCTGTATATGTGTGTTTGGGTTAAATGCGGTGGCTGCATTTTGGTGGGGTTTACAGTGTGCTGTGTTTCACAATGACAAGTTGTCACTTTCACTTGTAAGCTGCATTTATTCGGCTCATCAGTGGTTGTGTGTGTGTGTGTGTGTGTGTGAAACTGACTAGAGAATCACTAACTTACACTGTGCAGCTTCAGATGAAGGACATCAGTGACTTTATAAGATCACTGAGAGAAACAGATGGATGACAGTGTATGAACTGTGAATAGAACAGTCTGTTCAGTGGGATTATAAAATGGAAATGTTTGGAGACTGAAATGTCGTATTAATCCACCACAGTAATTATGATCCTAATGCTACTGTTTAAACACCCAAACAACAGAAGAGTTTCAGCAGGAAGTCCTTCATGGATCTTTAATAAAGAAAGGACACAAACATCATGTTCAGCTGAACCACTAAACTGACAGAACTAGAAACACATTTCAGTGTTTTCCTTCATCAGTGAGTGATGAGTATGAGTTTACACTCCTCCTTTCTCTACACTCATCAATTTAACCAGTGATTCACTATTAATACAACTATTACTGTCACTGCAGGAGTGAAGCTGAACTACCAACAGTGTAGAATTAGTCTGGAATATAAAGTGGAGTTTAAATCTAAACCTCGTGCACAGTTTCAGTTTACATCACTGCTCAGCTTCAAATAATCATTTAAAACAGATGAGAAGTCTAGTTTACAGTGTTGAGTAGATTTTCAGACACACCTCAGACTGAGAGTAAATATATTTATAGTGAAAACACAAGTGTAGAACTGAATGTGTTTAATCTGGTTCTTCACTGCACTGTGGATGTGGATCAATCAAGTGTTTTACCTTCAATAGTGAGATTGATGTAGGTGTGTTCACCCCCTTCAACTCCACACCAGTACAATCCTCCATCCTCTTCAGTCAGGAGTGATATGAGTAGAGAGAGATTTCCTGGAGAGTGAGTGTTAAACAGCTGAACTCTGTTTTTGTACTGATCACTATTATTGGATATCAAACCCCATCTGTTTGTGTTGTGTTTCTTCCAGGTGAATTGTCTTGGTTTGGGTCGTAGATCAGAGCAGGAACAGGGCAGCAGTACTGACTCTCCTGTGTATCCAGTGATATATTTTGTCCTCTCAGAGTTTTCCAGTGAGCAGCCTGCAGAAACACACCAGTTAATGACCTTCACTATCAGACCCCTGTATATGTGGAAGTGCCTTGCAGTTCAGCTTGATGTTCTCACATCATTTCATCATCATGTGGATCACATGATCAACCAGAAACAGGATTTTCTTTTTAAAGTCTTTGATATAAAAGACATGTTTGATCAGCTCCAGCCAAGTTTCTCATCAATGTTCTAATGTTACTGTTCTACTTTAGAGGATGTAGAAAGTGAAACTTGCTCCACCATCTGTCACAGTCTGTCGTGCGTGTGGTTGCCGGTTTGGCAAGACAGATGGCGCTCTGTTCTGACTGAACACACCTGAGCTCATTCAGACACAGGTGTGCTTCACTGGGGCTGCTATTTAAGCTCCAATGAGTCAGAACAGAACAAAGCCTTAAGGCAAAGCCTTAAAGTTAATGGTGGCATTTTAGTTCCCTGTATTTTGGTTTAAGTTGAATAAAGTCATGTTCCGGATCACCGGCTCTAAACTGACGTCCTTCCCGCACCCCGCCACCATTACACCATCTAATATCTGATCTGTTCTATTGTTCAGAAAATTCAGTTTAAGAGGAGAAACTGCGTGCATGTGTGTGTGAGATTGATAATTGAGTATCAATCAATCAGTATCTTTACGTCTGCAGCTGGACTATCAGGTTAGAGGAGTCTAATTGTAAGCCTGTTCCTGCCGGGACACTGGGGGGGGAGTTGGACCGCTGATGGGAGACCAGCGAGCCGGGCTCAGTAATCAGTGTCACTGCCCGATTTAGACCGGAAACACGATTTGCATTGCACATGTTCAAGGTAGGTTCATGCTGCTTTTGTTGTCCAAACCCAGTGTGGCTCTCTGGGTCTCAGCATAATAATAAAGCACTCAGCACTAATAAAGTGGACAGAGTGTGGACACACACACACACACACACACACACACTTCAGTGTTATGTCAGTGGTGGTCCTGCAGGGGTCCTGACCTCTGATTAATGGAAGGGTTTAATAAAATACAGAGAATCAGTCAGTAAAGCTCCCAAAGTGATGAAATGGGAAATGCGAGTGTAGAAACAAGACGAATATAATAAAGTGTTTTTCTATCATTATTATTTTATGAGTGTTAAACAGCTGAACTGTGTTTCTGTGCTGATCACTCTCAGTGGTGTCCATTCCCAGTGTCCACTGATTGGTTTGTGTCTCCTCCAGCTGAAGTTCTGAGGTTTAGAGTGGAAGTGGGAGCTGCAGCAGGACAGCAGTCCTGACCCTCCTGTATGAGCTGCTCTAGATATTATTTTACTCTCTTTTACCAGAACACAGTCTGTAGAAACACTTCTGAGAGTTACACCTCAACTCAAAAGTTCATTTATATAAATGTAAATATTTAACAAGCTTTTTACTCATAGTCTAAGTCTGTGTGTAGCAGATTTTCCAGAAGCACAAAGTGTCGCCTTTTGAGAAGGAATGTCAGAAGGCGGTGAACATCATAGTTCTCAACAGCTACAAGAATGATAAAAATACTGTTTTAATCTGTAGTTTTAGCTTCACTTACTGTCAGATTCTAAATGGAGATGAAGGAGATCAGGTGGAAACACCTGACTGACACTAAAGGCAGTAATTCACCACGAACACTGAGTTTAATACTCTTATATTCATATTATTATTACTGTTCAATGTTCAGGTGAATGTTTACAAAACAGCAGTGCAGTAACTTAGCAATGAAATTAAATTACTTTAAAAAGTCTACTAATGTGTATACAATTTAAGTTTACACCAAATGCAAAAGAAAAAAGTTAAAAGATTAAAAAGATGGAAAAAATTCTAGTGCAGCGTTCATCACATTGTCAGAATCAGCGACTCTCCTCAATCTCCAATAATCTCTTCTGTCTTCACTTCCTGTTTGTAGAAACACACCAATAAACGTCCTTCACCAACAGCTGCACCTTCATGAACCCTGGTGTTAAACTCCTGAAGTGTGTGTGTGTGTGTGTGTGTGTGTGGTGTGTGCGTGCGTTTGTGTGTGTGTGTGTGTGTGTGTGTGTGTGT
>JABMDN010017868.1:0-10437 GCA_017165825.1 Hepsetus odoe
ACACACACACACACACACACACACACACACACACACACAATTAGATGGTGTCTGCACACACAGAGATGAAAATATTTATTCACACCTTTTCCTGTACACACCTGACACTGTTGATGGAGCCACTCATCACTAGGAACCCTCTGCTCAGATTAGCAGAATCCGGTACGTTGTCCACCGTCCACATAAGAGTCTCGTGGCCGACACTGATTCATACAAACACAACATACTTAACCTGATTAACATGAATAGTAACCACAGGAAATCCCAGGTTAATAAATTTAGCATTAATGCTGTACTATAAAAATACTAATACAATACTAGTAACTAATAGCACTGCATTTCAAAAAGATTATGAAGTCATTTTAAATATTCCTTTCAAAATACTTTAAACAAGTAAAGGATTAAGCTTAAGTGGTCTGATATGTCCACATTTTTCATAACATCTCATAACTCCTCTGTAAAAAGCTCAGAACACAGAAATCTGAAGTGTGATCTGTTACCTGTGTCAGTGACTGTTGAACAGTAAGAGTTCCTCTTCTCTCTAGTACCGGATGTTTTTTCTGGAGTAAGGTCCCCCACCGATGACTTTAAAGGTATAACGATGTAATACACACACACACACACACACACACACACACACACACACACACACACACACACACATAAAGACACACACACACACACAGACACACAAACACACAGACACACACAGACACACACACACACACACACACACACGTAAACACACACACACACACTGTTTTTAAATGCTTATATATTTATATAGATTTCTTTTGTAGGATTACTTAGTTACTGAAAAACTAATTTACTTCCACCGTGGAGACCAGAGACCGTATGACGTTCTCTTTAATTCAGTGATAAAGGGCCATTTTAAACTGTTCGGAATTTTGTTAAAGTTGTTTCACCTGAAAATCATGGTAGCCAACAATCTTACTTTTCTCAGTGATAATCTTCTTACATTTAATCAAAATCATAAAAAAGTAAATTGTGGGTATTTAAACTTGTGAAGTCATAAAAAACTATTGTGAATAACATTTTTTTTGTGGGAAAGAGACCCGGACTGAACAAGCAGCAAACTTCGCGGCCTCGGACACAACGCTTTCAACGACTTGGTTGTTAGGTTTACTAGATTTGTGATGTTAGGCGACTTTAACATACATGTTGATACAGAGACGGATGCAGGTGCCAAAAGCTTCTTAACGCTCCTCGCTCTAGACACGCATAACCTCTTAGATAAATTCCAATCAGGCTTCCGGCTTGGCCATAGCACAGAAACGGCTCTAACTAGAGTGGTGAATGATATAATGGTCTCGAGTGATGCAGGAAACATCACTGTTCTTGTTCGGTTAGATCTTAGTGCTGCGTTCGACACGGTAGATCACTCCATTTTAGTAAATAGGCTTCACTCCACTGTCGGCATTAGCGGAACAGCCCTTAAATGGTTCAACTCCTATCTCACAAACCGTTACTACTTCATCCAAATGGATGATTATGGTACCCTCTTACCTATGTCACTAGTTAACTATGGAGTCCCACAGGGGTCGGTGCTCTTCTCCCTCTACATGCTCCCACTAAGCACTATTATACGGAAGCATAATGTTAGTTACCACTCCTACGCTGATGACACTCAGCTATACCTATCTGTTAAATCATGTGATAAAGCATCAACCGGCACTTTCATTAGCTGCCTCAGTGATATTAGGGATTGGATGAATAACAACTTCCTCTCACTAAACCCCGAAAAAACTGAGCTGCTCTTGTTTTGTAGTAGTGATGTAGAAAGGGCCAACTTCATTTCGCATACCCGGGATGCAGGGTTGAAGTTTTCAGTTAGTACTCTGGCACGTAACCTTGGTGTTATTTTCGATTCAGATCTTTCATTTAATCCCCATGTTCATGCAGTTGCGAAGACATGCTTCCTGCACCTTCGGAACATTGCCAAACTACGGCGTTTTCTGTCAATGGACAGAAGATGGCAAAAGTAGTTCATGCATTTGTATACAGTAGATTAGATTACTGTAACGCCCTACTTTCTGGAAGCTCTCAGGGCACATTAAGCACCCTACAGCGCATTCAGAACACAGCCGCTAGGATTGTTAGCAGGAGCAGGAAGTACGACCAAATAACTCCCATACTCTCCTCGCTTCACTGGCTTCCTGTTAGGTACAGGGCTGACTTCAAGGTCCTCCTCTTAACTTACAAGGCACTTAAAGGTCTTGCCCCAATATACCTAACCGAACTGCTTAATACCTATACACCTAATCGCCCAATTAGATCCCAGAATAAAGATCTCCTAATTGTCCCTCCATAAATAAATGTATTGGAGCACGAGCCTTCAGTTACAGGGCCCCTAGATTGTGGAACAGCTTGCCTGCTTCTGTACGGGATGTCGATTCAGTCTCAGTCTTTAAATCACGGCTGAAGACTTACTTCTTTAGTTTAGCTTACCCGCACCAATCACCATAGTGCACCATTACTAATGTCGCTGGTGCTGCTGTCCATACCATCGCACTGTATTTTTTCATCTCTGTGTCTGTCACTACTGGATCCTGCTCATTACTGACCCCCTCATTCCATTTCTCTCCCCACATGTCCGGGGGGCCCGCTGTGGTCATCACCTGAGTCCAATGCCGAGCTACCATCTGGTCTGTGTGATGCATCTGATGCGCCAAGGGACCCTGGCAGCTCATCGGTACCTGGAAGAAACTTGGGACTCCTCACTGATCCTGGAGTTTAAAACCAAACTAACTTTGGACTGTTAGTATACCCAAAGGGGGTTGGGTAGCCGGTTGACCTTGGACCCTCAGAGGTTTTTTTTCTCCACATAGTGGAGTTTTTTGTTCCTCTCCTTCGTAGTCATCCGGCTTTAACATCTATCACTGTAACCTGTTCCACCATCCACCACCATTGTAAAGTGCCTTAGGGCAACTGTGTTGTAAAGGCACTATAGAAGAATAAACTGAATTGAATTGAATTGAATTGAATGTACTGTATGCAGCAGTTCAGACGGAAGGGCCCTTTATTACTTCAACATTCTGTTACTTCTGTACATTTATGTAAATTTATTTGGGCTGCAGCATGAACATTTTGAATACTGCAAGAGAAATACATCAAAACACTTCTATAATATATTATAAATATTATATTATAGTTACTTTATGTACTAACTGTAACTTTATGCATTTAATGACACTGAGTTATTCTATGTGTAAGTATAGATGTACATTAGATTTGCATTCTGAGTGGTTTAGGTCTAAATGTTTGTTACATAAATATTTCTATTTTGAAAAGATCAAATATCCATAGAACTTCTTGCATTCAATTCATAATGCACTCTTTTTGAACATAATATACTATTCATGAACAAACAAAGGAAATCACCATATGCCACATTGTGCTCTCTAAACTAGTGGGACAATAATTAAAATTCCAACATAATTAACAAAAATCACATCCACTAGCTCATCAAAATAGATCAAAGGAGGAACACAATATCACAGAGATGGATTTAAAATGCGGGGCCTTGCTATGCAAATGTTTCACCTCTGCCGGACAAAAACTGTGGACATGGACATGGGCCACAGTATTAATCACTGAAGTTAAAGATGATCCCAATCAACTACAGGGCCAATCTGAGAAATCGATCATAAAAACAACACTGCCATCACGGAGCCATCTGTTCACGTGCACTGCTGGCAGTACTAGGATCAGCCACTCTTAGCTTTCACCCAATGCCTAAAAATACTATATGTACTTCCTGCTGCATGTGGTTTCTTCAATGTGGTTCACCAATGTTGGTGTAACAAAAAAATACTTCAGTTTGAGTGCCATTCATAACTTCTAAGTGCAAGGGTGATCAATATCCAAGAATGCGTTTATTAATTGCCAGTTATATTGACTATATGCTCAAAAATGCATCTTGTATAATTTAATTTTTCATCATTAAAAGGAACACAAGTTGAAAATAAAACACAAAGTGAAAATAAAACTGCTTTCGGCAATTGTGGTCCGTAACTAGGTAACATTTACAATACTGTGTAAGAAAATATCAGTCACTTTAAATAAAATTTCTTTAGACCTGCACAACATAAAACCGATGGAAAAGAAGCTGTATAGAACGTATATTATTTTCAGAAATAACAAAGATTTGTAATGCAAACTGCAGGTAAATCAATGACTTAAAAGAATGAACAAAAACAAGAATGTTCAAAATCCAAACGTAGCCAAGACATGCTTGGATAAAATTAATGAGTTTAAAATGTCCTTCTTTTTGCTTCTCTACAAGGCGATGTGTCCAAAATTATCCAGATACCTCCTATCAGAATCTGAATTGGTCCATTTAATGGGGCACCCATTGGTGAGCTTGAGCTGTGGAGGCACATCCACAGGATTAATCTACACTTTAAGCTCTGGCAATAAGCAATAAGCAGCTGCACATGAACCTAAGGTCAACATTTCCTTTGCCAAGTGTCAACTAGTGTAAGGGTATGAAGTAACCCAGCTATGGGCTCTGGAGCTACATCCAATCAGCTTTTGACTTTCGACAGACCTTAAAAAGTAAAAACCAAAGAAATGTATGGTGTAAGATCTTTTTGAAGCCTAAGTAGAGAGAAAAAAAAAATCTGTTTACAGTTTGTGTGATGAACAACATTCACCCCCTTCACCTGCAACAGGTAGAAAGCCAGCTTATCAACCGATGTCGAGCAGTTTCTCTTTGTAGCTGATATTTCAGAGGTGAACACTGTGTGCGTACACTTTTGGAGACAAAAGCAGGCAGCAGGTCCTCACCCCTGCATCACACAGTCAGGGCCACAGCTGACCGCCTTTACCCATGAGGTCCAGGCACAGAGAATAGAGGACGCCACCTCAGAGACACAGAGAGAGAAGACCAGAGAAATAAACCCTCACTTGTCTGTCGCACCAGGCTCGGCTCAGAGGCGTCTCAAGGGATTGCCTCAACGTATCCCCTGGTATCATTCAAATTCAACTGCTCAGCTTGGAGCCAGCCAAAAGCGGATTTTTGACTTAGCTTACTGTATGTACCAGCCACTTTTTAGTTTTTTGAGTCCAACTCTGAGTATTGTTGTTTTCATACTGCCATGTTGTTGTGGACTGTATGTGTGAAAAAGCAGCAGCAGGACGCAGACAAAAGCATAATTATATATATATTAGTTTCAGTTCTTCCTGAATAACCTAGAATAAATAAACAAATAGCAATTTCTTATTGTGCTATCTCTTCAGCAGACTTCTGCAATACTGCTATTCCAAAAAAATAGCAACACAAATAGATTCATTCATTCATTCATTTACGGCATTTAGCAGACGCTCTTATTCAGAGCGACTTCCATATTCTTATTGCAGGGACAGTCCCCCTGGAGCAACTCAGGGTTAAGGGTCTTGCTCAGGGACCCAGTGGTGGTGGTGCTAGCAGTGGGATTCAAACCTGGGACCTCTTGAGCCACAGGTCCATACGCAAGTATCCTACCACTGGACCACCATCACCCTCATAAATAGATCTATGTGCAGCCCATGTGCAGTACCCTCCCATTAATTTGTGTTGGCCTTGTACTGAAGACATTTTGGGTTTGAGATCAAAATATGAATGAGATCACGGAAGCAGTTTTTATTCCCTGGTATTTACGTCTAGATATGTTAAATCACATATAATAAAAAAATAAATAAAAATCATGCCACTTTCCCAGATTCAAAATGTTTTTCCCCTGAGAGACAGCTCCCTGGTCTTCTTGTTCTTTCCATTTGAACAACATTTTAACTGCAGTCTTAACAGGTAAAATCTAAAGCTTCCACTGGGAGTAGATATCAGCAGCTAATTATTCATTTTAACACTTAATATAACAGGAAACACCTGTGTAACAAAAACATCTGTTAGCCTCATTTTCCAGTTCTTTTGCTCCCTTTAAAAACTGGATGGTCAAATACAATATGTGCTGTGCTCTTTCTAATTTAACATATTTAGATGCAAATACCTATAAATAAATCCTAGAAATCTCTTTTAATTTAAATCCTTTGATTTCAAACCCAAATGTCTTCAGTATAAGGCCAAGACAAACAAGTTAGCCTTGTTATTCCAATACTTTTGGCGGGGTCTCTTTTAAACCTCAACATTGTATTTTCTCCTATTTATTGATCCTTCAACATAGTGATAATGATCAGCAAATGATTTATCACTTGCCCTTAGTGGGTGATGCCGTGGGACTAAACCCAAATGCCATGAAGCCTCACAGTCCACACTGCAAACTCAGTAGACAGATGGGGCTGGAGATGAGGAGGCAGTGAGCTCATGTTAAGGACTTGTTCGGGCCTCCTTGTGATGGAGGTGCCCGAGAAATGAGCAGAACAAATTTCATATCAATTCCACTCAAAACCTCCCTGATACATTTGATTCCAGTTTACTGTACATCAAAATTATTTTTATTTTTCTTGATCCTTTTCAAAAAGCAGCAATTTAGGCAAGAAATATTTGTCCTGAATTCCCTAAATTTTCAGTCTGTTCCTGTAAATCAATAAAACCTAAGAACTGAACGAAAACTCTTTTTGATAACCTGTGGGATAAAATGATTGGTTGCTGATTTGAAGGATACTTACAAATTTGTCAATCGCACCCATACATTTATCCCCTTGTTGTCCAGATTACTGCACTACTGATTTACATCCTTCAGCTTTGACAAGCCATTGACAATAATGCATCTGAAATGTATGCTGGAGTGAGAAAGATAACTTCATATCCAGAGCAACTTGTGCTAAATAATGTAATAGTATAATAATAATTTCCAAAACCCAGCCACTTGGGATGAACAAGCCAGTGTACTTCTCCGTGCCGGTCCCAAGCCCAGATAAATGGGGAGGGTTACGTCAGGAAGGGCATCTGGTGTAAAACTTTTGCTAAATCAATATGCGGGCAATGAAACAGACTTCCATACCGGATCAGTTGAGGCCCGCATTAACAACGACTGCTGTGCTGGTGGAAACCGGGCTACGGTTGGCCGAAGGAGAAGACGACGAAGAGGAGGAGAAAGGCATGTCCGGACGGAGGAGGAGGGAAGTAAGGGTAGAAACTTTGAAAGTGGGCAGCATGACTGGTAAAGGTAGAGAATTAGCTGATATGATGGAGAGAAGGAAGGTTGATATTTGTGTGTGAGGCACTCGATGGAAGGGGAGTAAGGCCAAGTGTATTGGCAGAGGGTTTAGATTGCTTTACCATGGTATGGATAGAAGGAGGAATGGGGCAGGCGTTTAAGCATAAGATGGTGGTCTGTAGGATGACCTTGGAGGTCAAGAAGAGTCGACGATCAAGCGGTGGAAGAAGTGGGATAGTCAGAGAGATGAATAGAGTAGACAGGTGTACAAGGAGATGAAGAAAGCAGTGGTGAAGGCTAAAGATAAGGTGTATGGTGAATTGTATGAGAGGCTGGATAGTAAGAAGGGAGAAAAGGACCTTTACCGATTGGCTAGACAGAGAGACGAGTGAGGAGAGATGATGTGAGGACAGTGCACTAGGAGGTGCTGCAAATAAGCAAGATGGAAGGAAGAGCAGCAATGAAGAGGATGCAGATTGGAAAGGCTGTTGGTCTGGATGACAGACTGGTGGAAGCATGGAGGTGTTTAGGAGAGATGGTAGTTGAGTTTCTGACCAGATTGTTTAACACAATCTTGGAAAGGGAGAAAATGCACGAGGAGTGGAGATGAAGTGGACTGGTACCGATTTTCAAAATATATATATAGAGGGATAAAGTTAATCAGCCACAGCATAAAGCTATGTGAAAGAGCAGGAGTAGGAGTGGAAGCTAGGTTAAGAAAAGATGTGATGATAATTGAACAGCAGTATTAGAAATTAGAATATTAGAGGGACAAAGTTAGAGAAGCACGGTTGCGTTGGTTTGGACATGTGCAGAGGAAATGCAGGAGAAAGAGGAGAAAGAGGAGGTTTATGGACGTGGTGAGAGAGGACATGCGGGCGGCTGGTTCGAAGGAGGAAGATGCAGATGTCGGGAAGAAATGGAAAGGGCCGATCCGCTGTGGCGACCTCTAAATGGGAGCAGCCGAAAGAAGTTCAGCGGTCCTGGTTGCAATATATGCAAACTAGTCACCTACGCATTTTTAGAAAGAACTTCATTCAATATATGGAGATATGGTTACAAGGAGTTGCCAATGAAGCGGTTAATTATGTTTTGAAAGAAACAATTAAGATTTTCTTTCTTTTTTAGACAAGGAACTAAAAGACCACCGTAAAAAATAAAACACCAAAGATATCACTCTTTCCTCATTTTTAGGTAAACGACTATGGCAAGTAAACAACTATGTGTAAAAAAGAAAAAAAAGAAAAGTCTGATGCTTCTGCTCAAAAAAGTTTAAAGTTCCATGGTGTTTCCAATGTAGTGGATTGAAGGCAGTGATTTGTCAGACTTTTTTTTTTATAGACGTTTTCATCATCTTTGTTATTCTATGAGACTTACAGAGCTGCTACTGCACAGACTGAGTTTTGAAAGAATTCCTGAAATGTGTGGGTCACTACCAGTTTTTCTTCTGCAATTGTGAGGGTGTTTGATGAGTGAAACATTGATGGTGGCTGAAGCCTTTCAGAAACACGGAGCTGTTGTTCTGTATGTAAGTGAGCTGAGCTGACCTGCTGTCTGCTTGCTCAGCTCAATCAGGATGGCGCACACACGTGCATAAACACACACACAAACACTCTTGCGTGCACACTCTGTAGCACACATTCTGAGATGCAGACTGCTGTGCTAACTGGGATAGTTCTAAGAATGAACCAGTGCAATGAGTTTAAAATGTCAGAATGGGATCACATGTATCTGCACATGTATCTACAACCCTTTAAAGAACACTGTAATGCATCCTGAAATCTAATTTGAGCAATTTCAGTAAAACAAAAAAAGATTAAATTCAGTTAATCAGAAACACTTTATTGATTCTTGACTTTATTTGAATAAAACAGGCTTATTTATCAGTGGACGCCATTATAAAACCATGAGTAGTTACAAAGGATACGGTTTCTTCTTTGGATGTATACGGTCTTAGTATAAAGAACAGCATCAACTTGACAACTTTTTAAAAGAACTAAATAAAGGCATGAAGAAGTGAGCTGGACCTAGCTATCCTCAGAGTAGAAATCAATGCTTAAAAATCAATATTTCTGCATTTCTTAAATCTTTCAGTTCTCTCACATTTCTTGCAGTAATCAAACTATATTCGACCTGATCGACCCTGGTTACACACACACACACACACACACACACACACACACACACACACACACACACACACACACACACACACACACAAGCATTGCCCTCAGCAGCTGTGCAGTGTCGATGACCGCTCACACAGAGGGTCAGCGATGACCCCAACACTATGGGTAAATACAATAAAGCCCTTGCTCACCCCCCACCGACCCCACTATCTCTCGCGCTCATAATAAAGTTTCCCCACAGCTCCATTTGTCACAGGCAGATGCCCTTGAGTGTGCAAACTGAGCACTAATGCTAAAGCCAGGACACAAGAGAGAACATTGTTGCATCCTGATAATAGGCAGCATCTAATCCTCTCTTCTGAAGATACGATAAATATAGTATTACAACTCCATGTTGTGGGTCTGGGGTGAGGCTGTGATAGGAGTGTCTAATTACACATGTTGCAGATTAAAGAGCTATCTAATATTCTGTCTAATGAGGAGGTGTGCATGTCATTTTCAATTCTGAAAAAAAAAGTAAGTCATGTTGAAGAAATTTCCCATTTCTAGTGAAAATGAGCAGATGAACTGTCAGATTACTGTAATGGAGTTAGGATGATGCAGCGCTGCTCATTAAATAATGGACAAGTGTATGTATTTTCCCTCTTCAGAGGATGGTGCAGATGTTTCTGTAACACTTGTAAAGTGTCTGTAAAGCAGTAGTGCAGCAGTTAAGCAGGAATTTGCATCACAAGAGTATAAACGCCAAACAGACAGACACAGGCTCTTCAATGTTTCAGATGACATTGTGATCCAAGAACTGATGGAGCCTGTTAAGATCCACAGCAGCTTAACGCTCCTGCACCGACAATCAACACACATGAGCAGAAGTTGATTTACACCCACAGGCAGATGAACATGCTGGAAACCTCAAACCCTAGACCTCCAGCACAACTACACACGCTGGTCAGTTAAACCGCAGTGAACATTCACGCAGGCGACTGATCGCGGATGTATGTCCGTTAACTTCAAGTTCATCCACACCCACACGCGCTTGCAGAGTGAAATCCTTCCCGTCATTTCAGGTGCGCCGTGTTCCGCGCCCCGCTGGAACTTCTCCTCCAGCTCGTCCACGCGCCTCTGGAGCTCCGCGCGCGATCCCTGTCCAGCAGCACATCCGCGCGCCAGTTGGCCGAGTCAGAGCCCCGGTG
>JABMDN010017918.1:0-10605 GCA_017165825.1 Hepsetus odoe
TGATTGGTGCAGATTTTAATGGTCATGTTGGTGAAGGGAACAGAGGTGATGAGGAGGTGATGGGTAGGCATGGTGTCAAGGAGAGGAATGCTGAAGGTCAGATGGTTGTTGATTTTGCAAAAAGGATGGAAATGGCTGTAGTTAATACTTATTTTAAGAAGAGGGAGGAGCACAGGGTGACGTATAAGAGTGGAGGAAGATGCTCACAGGTGGATTATATTCTTTGCAGGAGGGTCAGTTTGAAAGAGATCAGAGACTGCAAAGTAGTGACAGGGGAGAGTGTAGCTAAACAGCATAGGATGGTGGTCTGTAGGATGACCTTGGAGGTCAAGAAGAGGAGGAAAGTGAGGGCAGAGTCGAGGATCAAGTGGTGGAAGCTGAAGGAGGAGGACTGCAAGGTGGAATTCAGGCAGGAGTTAACACGGGCACTGGGAGGTGTTGAAGTGCTACTGGATTGTTGGGAAACTACTGCAGAAGTGATCAGGCAGACGGCTAGAAATGTACTTGGTGTGACATCCGGAAGGAAGAAAGAGGATAAGGAGACCTGGTGGTGGAACCAAGAAGTCCAGGAGTGTATTCAAAAGAAGAGAGAGGCAAAGAAGACATGGGACATACAGAGAGATGAAGGAAGTAGACAGGTGTACAAGGAGATGAACCGCAGGGCGAAGAAAGCAGTGGTGAAGGCCAAAGATAAGGTGTTTGGTGAATTGTATGAGAGGTTGGACAGTAAAGAGGCAGAAAAGGACCTTTACCGATTGGCTAGACAGAGAGACAGATCTGGGAAAGATGTGCTACAGGTCAGGACGATTAAAGATAGAAATGGTAACGTACTCACAGGTGAACAGAGCGTGTTGAGCAGATGGAAGGAATACTTTGAGGAGCTGATGAATGAAGAAAATGTGAGAGAGAGAAGACTGGATGATGTGAGAAGAGTTCACCAGGAAGTGCAGCAAATAAACAAGATGGAAGTAAGGGCAGCGATGAAGAGGATGAAGAATGGAAAGGCTGTTGGACCGGATGACATACCAGTGGAAGCATGGAGATGTTTAGGGGAGATGGCAGTTGAGTTTCTGACCAGATTGTTTAACACAATCTTGGCAAGTGAGAAGATGCCTGAGGAGTGGAGACGAAGTGTACTGGTACCGATCTTCAAGAATAAGGGTGATGCACAGAGCTGTAGTAACTATAGAGGGATAAAGTTGATCAGCCACACCATGAAGTTATGGGAAAGAGTATTGGAAGCTAGGTTAAGAAAAGAGGTGAGGATCAGTGAACAGCAGTATGGTTTTATGCCGAGAAAGAGCACCACAGATGCAATGTTTGCTCTGAGGGTGTTGATGGAGAAGTACAGAGAAGGTCAGAAGGAGCTGCATTGTGCCTTTGTGGATTTGGAGAAAGCATATGACAGGGTGCCTAGAGAGGAGTTGTGGTTTTATATGAGGAAGTCTGGTGTTACAGAGAAGTATGTGAGAGTAGTTCAGGATATGTATGAGGGCAGTGTAACAGTGGTGAGATCTGCAGTGGGAGTGACGGATGCATTTAAAGTAGAGGTTGGATTACATCAAGGATCAGCACTGAGCCCGTTCTTGTTTGCAGTAGTAATGGACAGGTTGACGGACGAGGTTAGACAGGAGTCTCCGTGGACGATGATGTTTGCTGATGATATTGTGATCTGTAGTGAGAGTAGGGAGCAGCTTGAGGAGAACCTGGAGAGATGGAGATCTGCTCTGGAGAGGAGAGGAATGAAAGTGAGTAGGGCAAAGACAGAATACATGAGTGTGAATGAAAGGGAGGAACGTGGAGTGGTTAGGATGCAGGGAGTGGAGGTAACAAAGGTGGAGGAGTTTAAATACTTGGGATCAACAGTTCAGTGTAACGGCGAGTGTGGAAGAGAGGTGAAGAAGAGAGTGCAGGCTGGTTGGAATGGGTGGAGAAGAGTGGCTGGAGTGATTTGTGACAGACGCGTACCAGCTAGAGTAAAAGGGAAGGTTTACAGGACAGTAGTGAGACCAGCTATGTTGAATGGGTTGGAGACGGTGGCACTGACGAAAAGGCAGGAGGCGGAGCTGGAGGTGTCAGAGTTAAAGATGCTGAGATTTTCGTTGGGTGTGACGAGGTTGGACAGGATTAGAAATGAGTATATTAGAGGGACAGCTCAGGTTAGACGTCTTGGAGACAAAGTTAGAGAAGCAAGGTTGCGTTGGTTTGGACATGTGCAGAGGAGAGACGATGATTATATTGGAAGGAGGATGTTGAGGATGGAGCTGCCAGGAAAGAGGAGAAGAGGAAGACCAAAGAGGAGGTTTATGGACGTGGTGAGAGAGGACATGCAGGTGGTCGGGTTGAAGCAGGAAGATGCAAAAGACAGGAAGAAATGGAGACAGTTGATCCGCTGTGGCGACCCCTAAACGGGAGCAGCCGAAAGAAAAAGAAGAAGACTAACATAAATATATAAAGTATCATTTAAAAAGATGTTATTCTTAACTGTCTGTGTTTTGCATAGACAGCTAAGATATATGTAATACACAAGATGTAACATTGTCCTATAAAGGTACTTATAGACCAATGAGCTATAATATCAAAACTATGCGCCCCTTGTGCTGTTAGAAAAGCTCTGACCATCAAACAGAGAGTTAACTTGGCTTTCAGATTTCCCCACCTCAATCCAAGTGTCTGATAGATGTGCTGGACAAATAAGCTTGTCCCATGGAGTGGTGTTTCAAGGTGTTGACCCAGGGGTATGAAACTCATCTGTGAACCAAGAGGATAGTTGAGGATCTATCCTATCTCCAGCACTAGCAGCATTTGAGCCCCTGAGCAAGGCCATTAATGCTAAATAGCTCCAGGGACACTTTCCTCTATCATTAAGGAATATATGTTGCTTTTTGGATAAGAATGTCTGATAAATGCCATGAATGTGAGATAAATGGAGATCCCTTCTTGCAACTTAGAAGCCTTAAAAGATCTGCTACATGCATTTTTGAAGTTACCACAGCACACCTTCAGACAGGCTGGTTTGATGGGATTCACACACTAATATGCAGGTGGTTTCAATGTTATGGCTGATCGGTGTATGTATGTATGTACAGTATCTCACAAAAGTGAGTACACCACTCACATTTTTGTAAACATTTTATTATATCTTTTCATGGGACAACACTGAAGATATGATACTTTGATACAATGTAAAGTAGTTAGTGTGCAGCTTGTAGAACAGTTTAAATTTGCTGTCCTCTCAAAATAACTTAACACACAGTCATTAATGTCTAAACCACTGGCAACAAAAGTGAGTACACCCCTAAGTGAAAAATATCCACATTGTGCCCAAAGTGTTAATATCTTGTGTGGCCACCATTATTTTTCAGCACTGCCTAAACTCTCTTGGGCATGGTTCACTAAAGCTTCACAGGTTGCCAATGAAATCCTCTTCCACTCCTCCATGATGACATCACAGAGCTGGTGGATGTTAGAGACCTTGCACTCCTCCACCTTCCGTTTGAGTATGCCCCACAGATGGATAGAGTCCAATAAAGTTTAGGTCTGGAGACATGCTTGGCCAGCCCAGCACCATTACCCTCAGTTTCTTTAGCAAGGCAGTGGTTATCTTGGAGGTATGTTTGGAGTCGAAGGGAGGGCTTCATGCTCTGCTTCAGTATGTCAGCTGGCATTCATGGTTCCCTCAATGAACTGTAGCTCCCCAGTGCCGGCAGCACTAATGCAGCAGCACTCATACACACTCATACTGTACTCCTCACCTGGTTGCTGCCACACACAATTGAAACCATATGAACCAAATTAGTTCAAGTCAAGTAGGATTTTATTGTCATTTCAGCCATATACACAGTACACAGTGAAACGAAATAACGTTCCTCCAGGACCCTGGTGCTACACACAAGACAAGACACAACACAAGACAAGACACAAGACAACATAAGACACAACACAACACGGGGCAACAAGTGCAGACAAGACAGACAACAACAGACGGCACGACAGACAGTACATTCATCCGTGGAGGGCTGCAGTGTTGTGAAACAAAGCAGCCCAGGTAGATTATGTGTAGCAGTGTGGTGGAGCAGTGTTATTGAATTTAAAGTGCATTTAAAGTGAATTTAAAGTGAATTTAAAGTGCATTCATCTTGGTCTCATCAGATCACAGGACATGGTTCCAGTAATCCATGCCCTTAGTCTGCTTGTCTTCAGCAAACTGTTTGTGGGCTTTCTTGTCCAACTTTCTTGTGCATCATCTTTAGAGAAGGCTTCCTTCTGGGATGACAGCCATGCAGACCAGTTTGATGCAGTGTGCAGCGAATGGTCTGAGCACTGACAAGCTGACCCCCCCACCCCTTCAACCTCTGCAGCAATGCTGGCAGCAGTTATATGTCTATTTTCAAAAGACAACCTCTGGATATGACAATGTGACACTGAGCACGTGCACTCAACTTCTTTGGTCGACCATGGCGAGGCCTGTCCTGAATGGAACCTGTCCTGTTAAACCGCTGTATAGCCTTGGCCACCGTGCTGCAGCTCAGTTTCAGGGTGTTGGCAATCTTCTTATAGCCTAGGCCATCTTTATGTAGAGCAACAAATCTTTTTTTCAGATCCTCAGAGAGTTCTTTACGATGAGGTGCCCTATTGAACTTCCAATGACCAGTATGAGAGAGTGTGAGAGTGATAACATCAAATTTAACACACCTGCTCCCCATTCACAGCTGAGACCTTGTAACACTAACGAGTCACATGACACAATGTGGACATTTTCACTAAGGGGTGTACTCACTTTTGTTACCAGTGGTTTAGACATTAATGGCTATGTGTTGAGTTAATTTGGTGGGGACAGCAAATTTACACTGTTATACAAGCTGTACACCGACTACTTTACATTGTATCAGAGTATCATATCTTCAGTGTTGTCCCATCAAAAGATATAATAAAATGTTTACAAAAATGTGAGGGGTACGCTCACTTTTGTGAGATACTGTATGTATTAGAATAGAACATGAGCATATGCATATGCCCTATATTTGTACATATCAAAGACCTATTCCCGTTCTTTGCACCGCCTGGTCAAACACCATGTGTGCTGTTGTTCTCTTGTAGTTCTGTTTTCAAGTGTTGTGGGGCAGCATTTTCCCGATCGCAGTGATAAATGTGCTGAGGGGAGCTGCTACCCAGCCACTGGAGACCTGCTGATTGGCAGAGCTCATCGACTCACAGCATCTTCCACCTGCGGCTTGAACGGCCCTGAGACCTACTGCGTTGTCAGCAACCTGGAGGTATAGCATTTCTCACATACACTTGTTGCACCCACTAAACACTTATTAGGAGTAAGAAGAGTGTTAGCTTCAGCTGCTTTGTTCATACATTTGCATGCCAATTTTTAAACATGTTTTTTTAAAGGTGTCTAAAAGGGTACTGACTGTAATTGGTTAGTGGTCCCATGGTGGTCCCTGGGTAATTGTGCAGCAATAGGAGGGGACTGGTTAATTGTGCAGCAATAGATGGTCTACAAAGTGCAATATATAATATATTAGTGTTTCTAATAAAATTGCCAAAAAATTTACATAATAAACTGACATCTCAGGCAACACTTTCCAGCTTATTGCTTACAAGCTTTCCAGTTGTTTCTGTTGTTGGTCCTGACTGTCTCGTGAATGGTAGCTATCTTGAAAGACACAACTACATTTTCAGATGTTGCCTTGATTCTCTGCTTTATTTTACTTCAAATGGAAACAGAAAGCATCATTGTATGTGAGTATATGTGCAGAGACTGACTGTAGAATCCACATTCTCAATAACAATTGCACCCTTTGTAGAGTGTATGATGGGAGGGTTTCTGAAGATGATCTTTCTGTCAGAATATTCCCCTCAAGCCCCTGCGTGACTTTTTCAGCATGCCTCTGCTGCCCACACGGGCCAGAAGGTTTAGTGGTATGTGTATGTGCATGTTGAGTAGCATGATGAGAAGCTCAGACTAAGGTTAATCTATAAAAGTGTTTGATTGGCTTGGGATCAAAGAGTGAAGAGTGCTCTGATCTTAGCTGGAATGCAGGGGACACACAGTGTTTGTGCATGCTTTCGTGTACTTCTGATAAATCTGTACCACAGCCTTCATGCATATTCACTCATAGACTCTCAGCTGATTTAAACCACTTTGATATATTTAGCTGTGAAGAATATTTTTTGTTTTACTTTTTTGCCAAGCTTCTGTTAAAAGTACATTTAAATCTCTTTTAGTCAACAGGCAGTTTAGACACCAGGCAGGATTTAGCATTATGAGAGCTGATATAAAATATTATGAGAACTTGGCAAAGAAACAAAATGTCAAGTTATTGTAGACCATTAAAAAAACATGTTTTTTGTACAAATATTTTAAAATGTAGGCTTTTCTTCACTTTTCTATGTAAATGGGAGTGGTGAGAGAGAAAGAGCACATAACAGGTGCATGGCCAGCACATCTGCTGCACAGGCTCTCCACTGTTCCATTATTCCTTCTCTCTGTCTCTGTCTTCAGGCTGGAAAGTGTTTCGAGTGTGACTCTCAGGAAAAATACGATGAATACATAAACTCCAACAGCCACACCATTGACAATGTGGTAACCAGCTTCACTCCCAAAAGACTCAAAACATGGTGGCAGTCGCAGAATGGTGAGAGTGTCTGCATGTGTGTTTGTGATGGAAACTAGGAGAAAAGTACATTTATGTCAAATACAATTAAGACACCCTTGGTGACAGAAGGTTGCTTGTTTAAGCCCACAAGTTAAACTAACCTTACACCCCATGATTAGCACCTTGTAAAGTACATGCTGATTAAATCATACTGATATCTGTAAAATATCTGTACAAATGCACATTGCTTGGGTGAGAACAGCAGTAAAGGCAAGTCAAAGCCTGAATTGCATATGCTGACATCCATGTTTATAAATGTATAATTACATATGCAAATCTGCTTCAGATCATTGAACAATTTTATGCTGAAGCAAATTTGTTATACGGTAAGCAGTTTGCACATTGCTTGTTGGTTTGGGCATAAGCCAATAACAAGTGTTAACAACCAATACATGATTGCTCTAGTCCAGTCAGACTGATCAGTCCTGTTCTAATTTGACATTAGGGGAACATTGTGTTAATGGGATTTTTTAAAACATATAAAACACTCATAAAATATCATAGTTATGAAACACTGCATGTCAATACTGTGGGCGTTCAGTCTGAGCAGACTTCCTGTGGAAATCCACTGTGTCCCCCTGCAGAGTGACCCTGGTCAGTGTAAAAGGGAACATTCAGCCAAGAAAAAGAAGGGAGGAAATGGTAGGAGAGGGAGTATGAGAAAGGATGACCGCTAGAGCTGGGCGTGAGAAACAGTTTTTTACTGTTTCCCTAGCGACCAAGTTTCCACAGCAATTGTACTGATGGTTTGGATCCATGGGTGTGGTGCTGCATCACTGTTTCAGCAGATTTTAAACTAGTGTGCTTTTGGCAATTTACAAATGGCTTCCAGGGTGAATTTGTTCAGTGGATATTCTGACAAAAGCACCATGTTTACATCCACTCAACTGAATGCTTTAGTAGGAGTAGAAAGAGCTGAAAAGACTTGTTGCTTGAGTTGAAAAAACAGAAATTCTCTGCCATGTTTTACTGAATTGTAATTCAACCAATTACTGTTACCATGCAATATTTCTCTTCATGTTCCCAACAATTTTAAAAGCAAAAAAATTGCACAAATACATAATAGAATTAGCTAAATACAACTGAAATGTATGTTTTGCTTTTTCAGTAGTGTGAAGTGGTCAGGCTGTTAAAAGAGACACAGATTCTTTGTGGATTGATATTGCTCCTCAGTTATTACTTTCAGACATTAAAAACCCACAAACTTTGTTCATAACAAAATAAAATCACAGATCTTTTCACTAATTAAATAAATCCTCTGAAACCCTACCGGTTCCAGTAGGGGTTTAAATACTCAACTCTTTATTTGGGTTTCAGGGGTGGAGAATGTGACCATTCAGGTTGATTTGGAGGCTGAATTCCACTTCACACATATCATCATGACCTTTAAGGTAACATATCAACAGACACACACCATACAAAGGATCTGATATTCTACTTAAAAAGTGTTTTACCCCTGTTGAATTCATGGAGAATGTTTATACTGGCGTACCTTAAAAGTCTGAAACATGCTACATTATAAAGTTACATTATGAAGTTTTATAAATCCTATGAATCTTAATCCTAAATTCAGCATTATCTATATACTATGTCCAGAAACCAGTTCTGAAAGGTTACTGTTACTGAGTTTCAAAGCTCTTAATATTGGCACCGTCATACATTACAGATTGGCTGAAAGAATATAATGAAGTAAAAAAAAAGCTGCTTTACTGAATTTTACTAATGGTTCCTAAAATCTACCCTTCACTTACAAATTGTTATACCTCTATGTGTTACAAATTAATTTAAGGTGTGCTTTGCTTACAGACATATCGTCCTGCTGCTATGGTGATTGAGCGCTCAGCAGATTTTGGGCAGAGCTGGAAGGTATACCGTTATTTTGCTTCCGATTGCTCTGCCTCCTTCCCACATGTCTCCCAGGGTCCTGTCATCAGTGTAGATGATGTCATATGTGATTCCCGGTACTCTGATTTGGAGCCTTCAACAGAGGGAGAGGTGTGTGCAACACAATATGCATGCAAAAATAGATTACACACATATAAACACACACACACACACACACACACACACACACACACACACACATTATTTTTAAACAGTCACCAAGAGGGATGCTTAGATATCATACATGATGCAAACTGACTTTTCAGGGCACAGAGAAGGAATCACTGAAGCTTAGCATTTTTTAGCCTCTGAAAAGTAGAGAATAAAACTGGAATATTTAATAAACTCCAGAAATCAGCTGTACCATTACCTAGAACCTACAGGAGAACATGGTAACAACTATACACTGATAGGATTTTATAAAATATTTAATTCATTTTTAATTATGGCATAACATAGACTTAATTACTACTGACCATCACATATGTAGTTACAGGTTTGCACAAGTTAGTCTTAATGTGTTGTGAATAAAGCTTTTATTCTTTGTATAACAAATAAACTCAACCTTAAAAAGAATGCAATTAATTGGCACTGTTTCTTAAATTATATTTTATAAATATTTTTATATTTTATTTATAAAAATAAAAATCATATAGTGTTGCTCTACTGGGATGAGATGTTAGATATGAGTAACAATTTATTTACATTTTTTTGCAATCTATGAAAAAACATATCTAACATTTTAAATATCAGTACTTTTCTATATACTGTTCAACTCTTTAGAACTTTAGAACTGTGTGTGTGTGTGTGTGTGTGTGTGTGTGTGTGTGTGTGTGTGTGTGCAAACAGAGCTCTTGACCCTGTGTTTAAGATTCCTGACCCCACAGTCAGCAAATACAGTGGGTGAGTAAACCCATGGGCAAACTCCTTTATCCCAGTGTGATGCCGCCACTAAACTACTACACAAACCATTGAAGTGTTTATTTTAACAGCCTGAACTCATGGGTCAGTGTGTACATGTGAAATACAGAAAAGGTCTATGATTAAAATCAGAATTTACCTGTCAGCACATTTCCCCTTATTTGCCCCAAAGGTCAAAGTGTCAACATGTAAATCATGGAAAAACATCTGTGCTGGATTCTTTCTAGCTTATGAACAAAAGTTTACCTATATGTATATATATATGTGTGTGTGTGTGTGTGTGTGTGTGTGTGTGGGTGTGTGTGTGTGCAGACCTGCTAAGGATAACAAACCTGCGTGTGCGAATGCTAAAGTTGCGCACTCTTGGTGATAATCTACTGGATAGCCGAGAGGAGGTGAAACAGAAATACTACTACGCCATCTATGAAATGGTTATCCGTGGCAACTGCTTCTGTTATGGGCACGCGTCTGAATGTGCACCAGTCAGAGCAAGTGAGGATGGATTTGAAGGCATGGTGAGAGTAGACACATTGCAATAAAATTCACCAATTGCAGCATTATTACTGTGTATGTATTCACGTCATTTTGTGTCAGGTTCACGGTCACTGTATGTGTAATCATCACACTACTGGACTGAATTGTGAGAAATGTCAGGAGTTTTATCAAGACGTACCATGGAGGCCAGCAGAAGGCCGAAACACCAACGCGTGCAAGAGTATGATACACATTCACATAATACCCCCACTCCCAAAAACACACATATTCATACATTATTCATTTTTTTATGATGAGTAAGGAGGAGGGAGGCCATGACAAGATAGAGTGCAAATGTCAATATAAGAGCAAAGCCAAGAAAATTATACATCAATGCACTTTAGTTTTTAAAACTTTAGTTAAATTTACTCAAATTTACTCAAATTTAACATTGTCATGTGTAAAAAAAATAAATAAAAGAGAGGTTTTAACATTAACAAAATCTGTGTCTTCACTATTCTTCACTATTGTATATTAACTAATGCATGTCTTCACTATTGTTTTATATTGTGGGAAACAGTGAAAATAAAATGTATATGTGAATATGTAGTATCTCTCTCTCTCTCTCTCTCTCTCTCTCTCTCTCTCTCTCTCTCTC